>CM040395.1:3096463-3323963 GCA_022702515.1 Ilyophis sp. 1 JC-2022 | reverse complement strand
TGCAAGGCGAAGCTGCTATATAAATTTTTTATATTAGGCTATTCCTTTATTTTCAAATAGTTTTCAGTCCAAAATATAATACTATGCTGTAACATATGTTGTTAGGCTACATCATTAAATGCACCTGTCTGTTCTTCATGCATTGAAAATAGATATGGCCGTTTATTTTTATCATATGTCCGACAAACTGAAATCATTCCGGACGTTCTGGCCCGGCGCGACCTTTTCCTAGCGCGACCTCTGGTGCGCGTGTGTGTGTGTGTACAGTACGTGTGTGTGTGTGTGTGTGTGTGTGTGTGTGTGTGTGTCAGAGACCCAGTCTGTTACTCAGCTCTTTCTCTCTCACAGGACTGAAACGCCTGCTGGACATCAGCCATGACCACAAGTTCCCCAGTGAGTATCTCTCTCTCTCTCTCTCTCTCTACCTTTCTCTCTCCCTCCCTCTCTCTCTCTCTTTCTCTACCTTTATCTTTCTCTCTCCCTCCCTCTCTCTCTCTCTCTCTCTCTCTACCTTTCTCTCTCCCTCCCTCTCTCTCTCTCTCTCTTTCTCTACCTTTCTCTTTCTCTTTCTCTCTCCCTCCCTCTCTCTCTCTCTCTCTCTACCTTTCTCTCTCCCTCCCTCTCTCTCTCTTTCTCTACCTTTCTCTTTCTCTTTCTCTCTCCCTCCCTCTCTCTCTCACACTTCTGAGGGGATTTGGCTGAACAGCCCGTTATGGGGTTGCGTTTGGCTGAACTTGGCGTTGTTGTTGCTGCTCTCCAGAGATCCCCTTTAAGTCTGAGCTGGCCGTGGAGTTGCAGGAGAAGGGCCGGGTTCGATTATGGTTGCAGACGGAGAAGATCACCCCCAACTGTGTGGTGGAGTACGTGTTTAACGACAACATCATCGCCCAGGGAGAGGTATGCAGCTGAGACCGACACACACGTACTGTACACACAAACACACACACGTACTGTACACACAAACACACACACACACAAACACACACACGTACTGTACACACACACACACATACTGTACACACAAACACACACACGTACTGTACACACAAACACACACACGTACTGTACACACAAACACACACACACACACACACACACAAACACACACACGTACTGTACACACACACACACATACTGTACACACAAACACACACACGTACTGTACACACAAACACACACACACACACACACACACACAAACACACACACGTACTGTACACACAAACACACACACCCACGTACTGTACACACAAACACACACACACATGTACTATACACACGCACACACGTACTGTATACGCAAACACACAGACACACGTACACACACACACACACACACACACACATGTACTGTACACATCCGCACGCACACACACGTACTGTACACACAAACACACACGTACTGTACACATCCACACACACACACACACACACACACACGTACTGTACACACAAACACACACACCCACGTACTGTACACACAAACACACACACACATGTACTATACACACACACACACGTACTGTATACGCAAACACACAGACACACGTACTGTACACACACACACACACACACACATGTACTGTACACATCCGCACACACACACACGTACTGTACACACAAACACACACACACACGTACTGTACACATCCACACACACACACACACACACACACACACGTACTGTACACACACACACACGTACTGTACACATCCACACACACACACAAAGGTTTTCTTCACATAAGGCTGTTGTGTTTGTGTGTGTTTCAGAAATACACCATGAACTTTGATAAGACGACGGGCATCATTGAGATGTTCATGGACTCCCTGGAAGTCCTGGACGAGGGCACCTTTACCTTTAACCTGGTGGACGGGAAAGCAACTGGCTGCTCCAGCCTGGTGCTGATTGGAGAAGGTACATTAAGCCCCGCCCTTCACTTGAGTCTCCGCCTATCAGAGTTCAGCTTGATACTTTCTCGCAATGGGAAACTGAGACTTCATGAACCACACTTTTGGTTGAGAAACCATGAGCCTTCAATCCGTGATTTATATGAACCAATTAAAACTCAATCAAAGCACAACCCTGTGCCTCATTCACATCAGTGAGTCATTGATAGCTCCACCCATTTTGAGGTTAAAAGAAGCCTTGCACCTTGTCTTATTCACTTATTGAACTTATTCACTCTCTTGCGCCTCAGTAGAGTAGTAACCACGTATATCCACCAGAGGGCAGTATGAGCCTTACTCTGGCTTCTTTTAACACTTACTTCTCTGGTTTTTCTATGGGAAGCAACACAGATCATATAAATCCAACACAGATCACAAATCCAGTCTGTCACTAAAGGTTCCTGTGGTCGACACATATACGCATGGAGTCCTGTGTGACATTATTGGACTTTATTATGGATATATTCTATCTTTACTGTTATGACCAGATATCTGTGTGACTTCTTTTAACTCTGCAACATGCACTTACATTTTACTACGGCAGAAATGAGCTTTAAAGAGATCTGCATTCTGCATCTCTTCTGTGAAACACACATAATAGTGCTGATTAGTTTTTAGTAGCGGCTGCTTTGATCATCAGTGTGAATGTTGTTTATTAGGGTTTATTGATCATCGCTGTGAATGTTGTATTTCCTGTAGAATTTAGAGAGATGCAGAGGAAGTCCGAGTTTGAGAGAAAGGAGTGGGTCAGGAAGCAAGGTGAGATACATCCTGTCTGTGGTCATCACTGTGTCTGTGGTCATCAGTATGTCTATGGTCAACTTTGTCTGGAGTCATCTTTGTGTCTATGGTCATCACTGTCTATGGTAATGACAGTCTGGAGTAATTTCTGTGTCTATGGTCATCCACTGTCTATGGTAATGACTGTCTGTGGTTATCACTGTGTTTATGGAAATCAGTATGTCTATGGTGAACTCTGTCTGTGGTCATCATTATATCTGGCCATCACTGTGTTTATGGTCATCACTGTCTGTGGTCATCATTATGTCTATGGTCATCTCCATCTGTGGTCATCGCTGTATCTATGGACATCACTGTATCTATGGTAATGACTTTGTGTATGGTCATCTCTGTCTGTGGTCATCATTCATCACTGTTTGTGGTCAATCACTATGTCATATGGTAATCTCTGTCTGTGGTTGTAACTATCTATGTGTAGTTAGCTGTGTGTGTAAAGGACTGTGTGTGTGTTTATAAAGGACTGTGTGTGTGTGTGTGTGTGTGTGTGTAAAGGACTCTGTGTGTGTGTGTGTGTGTGTGTGTGTAAAGTACTCTGTGTGTGTAAAGGACTGTGTGTGTATAAAGGACTGTGTGTGTGTGTTAAGGACTCTGTGTGTGTGTAAAGGACTCTGTGTGTGTGTAAAGGACTGTGTGTGTGTGTGTGTGTATAAAGGACTGTGTGTGTGTGTATAAAGGACTGTGTGTGTGTGTGTGTGTGTAAAGGACTGTGTGTGTGTGTGTGTAAAGGACTGTGTGTGTGTGTATAAAGGACTGTGTGTGTGTGTGTGTGTGTGTGTGTGTAAAGGACTGTGTGTGTGTGTGTGTAAAGGACTGTGTGTGTGAGTGTGTAAAGGACTGTGTGTATAAAGGACTGTGTGTGTAAAGGACTGTGTGTATAAAGGACTGTGTGTGTAAGTGTGTAAAGGACTGTGTGTATAAAGGACTGTGTGTGTGAGTGTGTAAAGGACTGTGTGTATAAAGGACTGTGTGTGTAAAGGACTGTGTGTATAAAGGACTGTGTGTATAAAGGACTGTGTGTGTAAAGGACTGTGTGTATAAAGGACTGTGTGTATAAAGGACTGTGTGTGTAAAGGACTGTGTGTATAAAGGACTGTGTGTGTAAAGGACTGTGTATAAAGGACTGTGTGTGTAAAGGACTGTGTGTGTAAAGGACTGTGTGTATAAAGGACTGTGTGTGTAAAGGACTGTGTGTATAAAGGACTGTGTGTAAAGGACTGTGTGTGTAAAGGACTGTGTGTGTAAAGGACTGTGTGTAAAGGACTGTGTGTGTAAAGGACTGTGTGTGTAAAGGACTGTGTGTATAAAGGACTGTGTGTATAAAGGACTGTGTGTGTAAAGGACTGTGTGTGTAAAGGACTGTGTGTGTAAAGGACTGTGTGTGTAAAGGACTGTGTGTATAAAGGACTGTGTGTGTAAAGGACTGTGTGTATAAAGGACTGTGTGTGTAAAGGACTGTGTGTGTAAAGGACTGTGTGTATAAAGGACTGTGTGTATAAAGGACTGTGTGTATAAAGGACTGTGTGTATAAAGGACTGTGTGTATAAAGGACTGTGTGTGTAAAGGACTGTGTGTAAAGGACTGTGTGTATAAAGGACTGTGTGTATAAAGGACTGTGTGTATAAAGGACTGTGTGTATAAAGGACTGTGTGTGTAAAGGACTGTGTATAAAGGACTGTGTGTATAAAGGACTGTGTGTATAAAGGACTGTGTGTATAAAGGACTGTGTGTGTAAAGGACTGTGTATAAAGGACTGTGTGTATAAAGGACTGTGTGTATAAAGGACTGTGTGTATAAAGGACTGTGTGTATAAAGGACTGTGTGTGTAAAGGACTGTGTGTGTAAAGGACTGTGTGTGTAAAGGACTGTGTGTATAAAGGACTGTGTGTGTAAAGGACTGTGTGTATAAAGGACTGTGTGTGTAAAGGACTGTGTGTGTAAAGGACTGTGTGTGTAAAGGACTGTGTGTGTAAAGGACTGTGTGTGTAAAGGACTGTGTGTATAAAGGACTGTGTGTGTAAAGGACTGTGTGTATAAAGGACTGTGTGTGTAAAGGACTGTGTGTGTAAAGGACTGTGTGTGTAAAGGGCTGTGTGTGTAAAGGACTGTGTGTGTAAAGGACTGTGTGTGTAAAGGGCTGTGTGTGTAAAGGACTGTGTGTGTAAAGGACTGTGTGTGTAAAGGACTGTGTGTATAAAGGACTGTGTGTGTAAAGGACTGTGTGTGTAAAGGACTGTGTGTGTAAAGGGCTGTGTGTGTAAAGGACTGTGTGTGTAAAGGACTGTGTGTGTAAAGGACTGTGTGTATAAAGGACTGTGTGTGTAAAGGACTGTGTGTATAAAGGACTGTGTGTGTGTGTGTGTAAAGGACTGTGTGTATAAAGGACTGTGTGTATAAAGGACTGTGTGTATAAAGGACTGTGTGTGTAAAGGACTGTGTGTATAAAGGACTGTGTGTATAAAGGACTGTGTGTGTAAAGGACTGTGTGTGTAAAGGACTGTGTGTATAAAGGACTGTGTGTGTAAAGGACTGTGTGTATAAAGGACTGTGTGTATAAAGGACTGTGTGTATAAAGGACTGTGTGGGATATCTGTGCTGATATTGTCTGTGTTTCTCCCCATAGGGCCTCACTTTGTGGAGTACCTGAGCTTTGAGGTCACAGCGGAATGTGACGTCCTCCTGAAAGCCAAGGTAGGACCCGTGACCTCACCTGAACCGAGCCGTGATCACGGAGGTCGCGCGTGATGACACACAGCTCACCCCGGCCCCGCTTTCTGTCGCCCCCTACAGGTGGGGAACCTGTCCCAAGAGACAGACATCACCTGGTATAAAGATGGCCTGGAGGTGGATGACGAAGATAACCTGTCTTTCATAGATGGCTACCTGTCCCTCAATATGAGCAAGGTGAGTTTTCAGTGGGGTGGGGAGGGTCCTGTTCATCTATCACACTCCCAGTAACCATGTTTCCACCCCTTAAAGAGGCACAGCGTGACCAAACCTCATACCCACAAAAGCAGGAAGTACAATCACACAAACAGGAAGTGTAAAATGTGGAATCAAATGCAGATTTGAAGAATGGGCTCTTAATGTCAATCTATATGCCTACCTTTGTGAATTCATCGTAGTAGTTTTTGTAAATAAAACTATAACAATAAAATAATAATAACTTTATTTGTGTAACACTTTTCAGAACATGTCGCTCAAAACGCTTTCCAAAACAGAACTAAGAATTGAATGTCGAGGAAATTCACTGGGGACTATGTGCAAAGGACTTGTACTGTGCTACGGTTTAATTAATATGCATTTGATAATTTTAGTCAGTGTAATTTATATATAATGCTTTTTTTATGTACTTTTTAAATATGGGGCTGTTCCAGTGTGTGGATGGGCCCTATGGTCTGGTATCTGTTAAGGCTCTGTTCCAGTGTGTGGATGGGCCCCACAGTCTAGTATTTGTTAAGGCTCTGTTCCAATGTGTGGATGGCCTTGTCTTCTGGTGTTGAGTCTGGGCTAGTCCAACACTGACATATGATTGGCCAAGGCATCTCCCAAGGATGCTGTCTGCGATTGGCTCTTCCTCGCCTCGTCACATGCTCATTGTGGCTCCTCTGCTTCGCTGTGTGAGCGCCGCTCTTCTGATGCAGTGACTGTGCAGCTCGGCTGGTGGTCCGTGTAGTGAAAATAATATGGAAAAATACAACAATACAACGGCTCGTCTCACTAAATGAGAGCCAGATTGTCTGAGCATTGGCCTTGTAACATGTTCTTTCTGTGGACAAATACTCAGTTTGTTTGCCAAAAAACCAAAGAGCCAACAAAAGAATTCCAATATTTGCTAGCAGGAACAGAAACCATCCAAGCTGGCTCTTGTGGGATTTAGGCTATTTTAAAGAACCAGACACTGGTTAACACAGGCTACTGGCTACAAGCCACATGTTTGGTCATCCAACTTGGTTCCAGTGCTGGTAGCTGATTGACCAGTGTTAGCCCTGCTATAGGTTAGCCGTATTTAGCTCCAGATGCTAAACCCTGTTGTTGGAAATGCATTGGCTTCTTCAGAATGCTAACGTTAGCTGTTGACAGATGAGTTATTATTGGGGTAATACAGTGTTGCATTGCTGGACCAATATTAGCTTCTGGTAAATTAAGCAGGCACTGCCAACGATAGTAATGGTGACCATCAGCGAGAATGTCCGCCAACATCCAAACACCAGACCAAACCAGGTTAACTTTCACCTGGCCCCTATCTGCTTATGCCTTTGCTGTGCTTAAATTATCTGCTTAAATGATCTGACCGCCAGACCGGACCAGACCAGACCGGACCAGACCGGACCGGACCAGGGTCATGTGTACAGGGCTCTCTCTGCTTATGCCTTTGCCTAGCTTAATTAGCTTAATTAGCTTAATTAGCTTCATTAGCTTCATTAGCTTCATTAGCTTCATTAATTGTGCGCTTAACAAGTTGCTTATGTCTGTCCAATTGCAGTGTGGCTTAAAGAAAAAACAGAAAAGCTCAGATTCTGACTCAGACGACACAATAAGTATCCCCGAGATGGAGAACCCCGAAAGAGAAGCTAAAGTTTGGGACATTGCATTTTCCCCGCCTTAGACGTGCCTCATGTTTGCTTGCGAATGCCAAACATTTCAGCCTGATTTTTGCTTTTCTTTTGTCTTTTACCCTCCTTCTGCCCTGTTTGAGACCTGCAGCACCCACCGCAGGAGGACCAGCTTGCCTGTTCATTCACTTCCTTTTTTATTTTTTAATTTTATTTTGATGAAGTATTTGAATGTCTCCTCCTTGTGCATATTGGAATGCGTGTGCAGCCGGCGAGAGAGAGAGAGTGTGTTCTAATCGACAGAAACTCTGGGCTCTTGTTTCAGATCTCGAAGAAGGACGCTGGCATTTATGAAGTCCAGCTGAAGGACTCCAGAGGTAAAGATAAGAGCACGTTGGACCTGACGGACAAAGGTGAGTCCTCCTCGTCGCACACTACCAGCACACTACATTAAATGCTCCTTTGGAACCTCCGAAGGTCTTTGGTCAAGTGCAGCCGTCACGAGAAACACACACATCTGGCTGTAAGAGCTGCAGGTGGACAGGTGGTGTTGCACCATTGAACCTGTTTGGGAGAATTGAATACAGTCAGTGTGGGGGTGTCTGTTTCTCCTCATTAGTCTAGTGCCCCCCCCAGGGCCGGGCACCTGTGCATTCTTTCCTGATGCGTCTATTTTTTACTTAATCTAATAATTGCCGCTGTGATGCAGCTGTATTGCCACCGTGGGGGGAGGTTAAGCGGGGGTTTTGGAGGTATGCCCCCCCCCCCCTAGAAGCTGATGGGGGGGGGGGGGGCGCGGACATTCCACGCCCTCTGCTCTGTCCGCGATAGCAAAGCAACCTACGATGGCCCATCTGTGCACAGGCCCACACCCCTGTGTGTGTGTCGCTGAGGCCCATATACTGTGAGTATAGAGTAGCAGTCCCTATAGAGTAGCACTCCCCTGTCCATACCCTCTATCTATAATCTAATATGAGCTAAGAGACAAACCTGATCCGGGATCAGCCCTTCCGTTCTGAAGGGTTTGTTGAACATGGGTCTCGGACAGGGGTGTCCAATCATATCGAGGTTCTTGAATGAAGACCATGATTAGTTCATTAGTAGAATCAGGTGTTGTAGTGTCGGGCTAAAACAAAAACCTGCCCCCACACCGGCCCTTTTCAGGTAAAACCTGCCCCCACACCGGCCCTTTTCAGGTAAAACCGGATAAGATTGGACACCCCTGGCCTCGATCTTCACGCTTCACCTTTTTTTAAGTTGAAATGAAGGTAACTTAAATACTTGTATTGTAGCCCTCAAGAGTCAGATGTTAATGGAAAACAGACTGTGTGATCCGTGTTACACAAAGGTCCAAGTGTGAATCACCATGTGATATTTTTCAGGATTCCAGGAATTGATGAATGAAGTATTCAGAGTTATTGGTAAGTCTGCTCTTCTGAATACTGTTCTCTATTTTCAGCAAATGTATTAACAAAGGGAACTACATGGATTACTCTGATCATAATAGATGTTGCCTTTAGCTTGATGATGAGATTACTGTTGTTTCCCAACAGATAAAAATAGAATAGAATACTGCCATGGTAGGTGATAGATGACAGGTTGGCTACACATAAGTTACTTTGCTCCAACATTCTGCACAGAACGTTTTAGAACATGGAACCCGACATTGCAGGTCTGTCCGTCTGTCCATCCGTCCCCAGCGCTGCTCCGGCTGCACTCTGTGATGTGACTTTGACCTTGTGTGACCTTGTGTGACCTTGTGTGACCTTGATTTGCCTTGTGCCCTCCCGCAGCAAACTCTGCCACTGAGCTGATTGTGACAAGCACTGAGGAGGGAGTCATACTGCACACCACTGTGGTGTACTACATCGAGGAACTACGCGTGGGCTGGCTGTACAAGTATGTCACCGCGTCCGTGTGTGTGTGTGTGTGTGTGTGTGTGTGTTTGTGTGGGTCTGTGTGTACATTAGTGTGTGGCGTGTGTGTGTGTGTGTGTGTGTGTGTGTGTGTGTGTGTGTGTGTTTGTGTGGGTCTGTGTGTACATTAGTGTGTGGCGTGTGTGGCGTGTGTGTGTGTGTGTGTGTGTGTGAGTGTGTGAGTGTGTGTGCACCGGAGTGTGTGTGTATGTGCTGTGTCTGTGTGTTTGTGTGTGTGTGTGTACACGAGTGTGTGCATGTGTGTATGTCTGTGTACATGTGTGTGTGTGTGTGTGTGTGTACCGGAGTGTGTGTGTATGTGCATGTGTCTGTGTGTTTGTGTGTGTATATGAGTGTGTGCATGTGTGTATATGTGTGTACAGGAGTGTGTGTGTGTGTACATGTGTGTGTTTGTGTGTGTATGTGTACATGAGTGTGTGTGTACATGTGCATGTGTCTGTGTGTGTGTGTGTGTACACATGAGTGTGTGTGTACATGTGCATGTGTCTGTGGGTTTATAGATAAGTGTGTGTTTGGGGGTTTGTGTTTCACTCTGTCAGGGTGTGAGTTCTCACAGCGTGTGTGCTAACATGTTTTCCCCTTGTGTTACTCCTCAGAGATGCAAAGATCACTCAATCCAAACATCTGGAGGCCGGCGTTACAGGGGAGGAGCTCTGGCTGAAGATTAATGAGCCCACAGAGAAAGACAAGGGCAAATACGCCATCGACATCTTCGACGGGAAGGCCGGAGTTCGGCGGGTTTACGAACTGGCTGGAAAAGGTGAAGTTTAGTGTGTGTGTGTATGTGTGTGTGTGTGTGTGTGTGTGTCTGTGTGTGTTTGTGTGTGTCTGTGTGTGTTTGTGTGTGTTTGTGTGTGTGTGTGTTTGTGTCTGCGGGTGGATGTGTGTGTCTGTGTGTGTGTGTGTGTCTGTGTGTGTTTGTGTGTGTCTGTGTGTGTCTGTGTGTGTGTGTGTGTGTGTGTGTGTGTGTGTGTGTTTGTGTGTGTCTGTGTGTGTGTGTGTTTGTGTCTGTGTGTGTGTGTGTGTGTCTGCGGGTGTTTGTGTGTGTGTGTGTGTGTGTGTGTGTGTGTGTGTGTCTGTGTGTGTCTGTGTGTGTCTGTGTGTGTGTGTGTGTGTGTGTGTGTCTGCGGGTGGATGTGTGTGTCTCTGTGCTTGTCTATAAACGTGTGTCATCAATAGAACTTGGCAGCAGCTCAAGTTCACCTCATTTCTCAGTCTTTGTGCTTTTTTTTTTGCTGTTTTTTTTTTTGTTTGGTATTAAAGGCTTGATATTAAAGTGCCAAAATCTGAAATCTTTTACATCTGTTTTCACACAGCGTGGGAGGAGGCGTTCGCAGAGTTCCAGAGACTGAAGTGAGTAGCCTACGCACAGACAATTCATGTTAGCACGGGATTGATGTATGTATTATGTGGGAGAAACCCCAGTCTGTTTCCATATCAGTTTCTGGATTTCATTCCACCCAATCATTTACCTGATCTTGATATTTTTGCTACATTATTTGACCAATAAGCTCACGAATGATGCCTGATGTTTTTGTGTCCGTATCGTATGTGAACCACTTTACCATGGTCTAGTCTTTAAGTGAACCGCCGTTGATGTATCCAGCTGATTGGCTCATTCAGTGAGGCAGTGGAATTACAGGAAAACAAAAACCAGAACTGGATACTGCCCTCTAGGAATGGGGTTCCGCGCCCATATGGCATAGGCTACAGTAAAAGTTACCTTAGTCCAGAGCTCTCAAACTCCAGTCCTGGAGGGCCACAGTCTCTGCTGGTTATTGGGATTTACTTTCAATCCGCAGCCAATTTAGGCCTCAGATCTCGGCCTTAGCAGTGAACCAGCCGACACAGCAGCCCTCTCTGCCTTAGTCGTTCTGCTGTTCATTGTTCCTGGAACCAATCATATGACAGGAAGCTTTGTGTGAAACACCCCCTGGAGTTCTAAGGTGTAAACAGTATTTAAATAGTGTGTACATAGTGTGTAAACAGTATTTAAATAGTGTGTACATAGTGTGTAAACAGTATTTAAATAGTGTGTACATAGTGTGTAAACAGTATTTAAATAGTGTGTACATAGTGTGTAAACAGTATTTAAATAGTGTGTACATAGTGTGTAAATAGTGTGTACATAGTGTATAAACAGTATTTAAATAGTGTGTACATAATGTATAAACAGTATTTAAATAGTGTGTACATAGTGTGTAAACAGTATTTAAATAGTGTGTACATAGTGTGTAAACAGTATTTAAATAGTGTGTACATAGTGTGTAAACAGTATTTAAATAGTGTGTACATAGTGTGTAAACAGTATTTAAATAGTGTGTACATAGTGTGTAAACAGTATTTAAATAGTGTGTACATAGTGTGTAAACAGTATTTAAATAGTGTGTACATAATGTGTAAACAGTATTTAAATAGTGTGTACATAGTGTATAAACAGTATTTAAATAGTGTGTACATAGTGCGTAAACAGTATTTAAATAGTGTGTACATAGTGTAAAAACAGTATTTAAATAGTGTGTTCATAATGTGTAAACAGTATTTAAATAGTGTGTACATAGTGTATAAACAGTATTTAAATAGTGTGTACATCGTGTGTAAAAAGTATTTAAATAGTTTAATTAATTAATTTAAATTACAACAAATAATACATTAATACAGTAAATAAATAAAGATTTATTTAACAAAATAAATAAAATTTACAGAAGAACATACAATTATTGATACAGTAAAAAATATAAGAGAAATAAGTCAAATTAACAGAAGAACATACAATTATTGATACAGTAAAAAATATAAGAGAAATAAGTCAAATTAACAGAAGAACATACAATTGTTGATACAGTAAAAAATATAAAAACAAATCCAGATAAACCCAAAGAGTCATTGTCATCCTGTAGAAACATGAACCAAAAGCAAACATCTCAATAAGCGACCAATCAACCCAACTAAACAAGCAAAGAAAATTAAACAACCTATCATCAGACATTTAATAAGTGCATCTTCAGTCTCTTTTTGAACGATGTTTTATTTTTTTATTTGCGGATATCAAGAGGTAACTGATTCAAAATTGTACTGGCTCTATAAAGCACTCTTTTTTTCAGGAAGTTGGTTCTTGGTTTGGCTTGCATAATATCACCATTGTCAGCCTTTCTGGTGTTATGGTTATGAACAGTATTACAAAAAACTATTTGATCTGGCAAGAACTGAGGTTTATGTGTTCGCAGTGTATTACTAAGAAATGTCACTGTGCTTGAGATTAGCCTCTTCTCCACATCAAGCCACAATAGGCTCGAGTGCATCTTACACATAGTGTGTAAACAGTATTTAAATAGTGTGTACATAGTGTGTAAACAGTATTTACATAGTGTGTACATAGTGTGTAAACAGTATTTAAATAGTGTCTGTATAGTGTGTAAACATGTTTAAATAGTGCGTATATAGTGTGTAAACAGTGTAAATAGTGTGTAAATGCACTAGACAGACTCCTGACCATCACTTTTTTGCTTTCTAGGGCCGCTGCCATAGCAGAAAGAAGTAAGTGAACCTGCTTCATCAGTCACATTCAGGGTTCATAACAGTCCTTTTAGCTGGGATAGACTCCAGCACCCCCGCGACCCCGACCAGGAATAAGCGGGTTAGATAATGGATGGATGGATGGATGAGTTGAGTTGAGCTAAATTAAAGAGATCGATGTCCCCCCAGAAGTGTTTGTGCTCACAGCATGTGGGGCATGCTGGGATATGTAGTTGTACCCTTATTATCTCCTTTGATGTTTTCAGACCGTGCTCGCGTTGTGGGGGGGCTGCCAGACGTGGTCACCATCAAGGAGGGCAAGGTACTGAAGGGGGGCGGGGGGGCTTAGCCTCTGTAGCATCAGCTAACGCTCTTTAGCCTTGTTCTACCTACAGACCTTTCCTCATGTAACTCCCAGCAGCCATTGCACAATGCAGTCTACTCTAATGCTGAGTATGCTGTAACTCCCAGCAGCCATTGCACAATGCAGTCTACTCTACTGCTGAGTATGCTTGGGATGGGTTAGCATGTACTTGGCTGGGAAAACATCTGGGAAAATCTGTTTGGAGTGGTATTGGTGGGCCAGTAGAGGGCACCGTTCCCTCTGGACTAAGTAATTTCCAGTGCCCAACTTTCAGATGAGATGGCAAACTGAGGATCTGTATACCCATGGAATATAGGTACGGTCACCACTTTTTCTAAAGCATGTGACCCACAGGGATTTAAACGTGAACTACGGTTGATATCCTTGTGAGGACCCCATAAGCCCAGGATTAGCACTGACAAGTTATACAGTTAATGGTTAATGTGGGTAATGGTGAGCCTTGTAAAAATATAATTTGTTTTCCTAGCACATGGAGAGAAGGGAAAGTGAAACAAAAAAAGTATTTTCACGACTGAGTGCATCAGTATCCACCTGGTACACTGCACACGTCACACCTGGTACACTGCACACGTCACACCTGGTACACTGCACACGTCACACCTGGTACACTGGACACTGCACAATTTTGCAATTTCACTGCCTGAGAGCCTTTGGCCACTGTATTGGTATAGTCACACTGGTGCTGTATTGTTATAGTCACACTGGTGCTGTATTGGTATAGTCACACTGATGCTGTATTGGTATAGTCACACTGGTGCTGTATTGGTATAGTCACACTGGTGCTGTATTGTTATAGTCACACTGATGCTGTATTGGTATAGTCACACTGGTGCTGTATTGGTATAGTCACACTGGTGCTGTATTGTTATAGTCACACTGGTGCTGTATTGGTATAGTCACACTGGTGCTGTATTGGTATAGTCACACTGGTGCTGTATTGGTATAGTCACACTGGTGCTGTATTGGTATAGTCACATTGGTGCTGTATTGGTATAGTCACACTGGTGCTGTATTGGTATAATCTAGTCACACTGATGCTGTATTGGTATAGTCACACTAGTGCTGTATTGGTATAGTCACACTGGTGCTGTATTGGTATAGTCACACTGGTGCTGTATTGGTATAGTCACACTGGTGCTGTATTGGTATAGTCACACTGGTTTTCTTCTCCACCCCCCACCCCCCACCCCCTCCTACCAGTCTCTCAACCTTACCGGAAACATCTGGGGAGACCCCACCCCCCAGGTCAAATGGACAAAGAACGAGAAGGACATATCATCGGACGACCGATACACCCTCAAGTTCGAGGCGGGCAAGTTCGCCAGCATCAACATCGGCACGGTAACCACGTTGGACTCCGGCAAGTACAGCCTGGTGGTGACAAACAAGTACGGCACGGAGATGGGCAACTTCACCGTCAGCGTCTACATCCCCGAGGCAGAGGAGGAAGAAGGAGAGCATGATGGGAAGGACAAAAAGGAGAAGGACAAAAAAGAGAAAGAGAAAGAGAAAGATAAAAAAGTCAGGAAGTAATGAGGGGAAGCTCTCGGAAAGATGCTTCGACTTTTCAAATGAAGGGTGGGGGGGGGGTAAAATATATTTACATTGTGGAAAGAAGTTAAGAAATTGTTGCCAGGGTGATCTACAAATGCCTGTAACTCCAGCGGTAGCTCATGAATAAGTAATATCTTCAACAGTAACTCCAGCGGTAGCTCATGAATAAGTAATATCTTCAACAGTGTAACTCCAGCGGTATCTCATGAATATGTAATATCCTCAACAGTGTAACTCCAGCGGTATCTCATGAATATGTAATATCCTCAACAGTGTAACTCCAGCGGTATCTCATGAATATGTAATATCCTCAACAGTGTAACTCCAGCGGTAGCTCATGAATAAGTAATATCTTCAACAGTGTAACTCCAGCGGTAGCTCATGAATATGTAATATTCTCAACAGTGTAACTCCAGCGGTATCTCATGAATATGTAATATCCTCAACAGTGTAACTCCAGCGGTATCTCATGAATATGTAATATCCTCAGATTATGTTTTTTTTTGTATGTGGACTGCTCGCTTGCTCGCTGGTTTTTCTGGAGTATGCAGAGTAAAAGGACAGATCCTGCACTGGGCTGAAAGGCACTGATTGGTTGTCCAGATTTAAGGCGTAACCGGGGGCAACTGGGTTGCGCTGGGAATTGTATGCATTGCTGCTTTTGTGGCTAGTTTTGTCTCCGTCGCCAGCGGCTTTTTAAAACACGTGCCCCAGATCTCTAGTTACGAGAGAGGAGCAATAATGCCTAAAAATGACTCCTCTGTCAGGCTGAAGCAGAGGGGTCAAAGGTCAGATATAAAGGCCGTAATGGCATTGCTATACTGTACGATCATTGCTGAAATAAAAACGTAGAATGAATGTTTTCGTTCCCATTTATTGATGTTGAATAGTGTATTTTTAAGTCCTGTGGCCTACTGCATAGTGGATGTAATGCTAATGCTAACTCTGTGCTTAGTGTTATGTGTTAGTACAGAGCAGATGTAACGCTAATGCTAACTCTGTGCTTAGTGTTATGTGTTAGTACAGAGCAGATGTAACGCTAATGCTAACTCTGTGCTTAGTGTTATGTGTTAGTACAGAGCAGATGTAACGCTAATGCTAACTCTGTGCTTAGTGTTATGTGTTAGTACAGAGCAGATGTAACGCTAATGCTAACTATGCTTAATGTTATGTGTTAGTACAGAGCAGATGTAATGCTAATGCTAACTCTGTGCTTAGTGTTATGTGTTAGTACAGAGTAGATGTAATGCTAATGCTAACTCTGTGCTTAGTGTTATGTGTTAGTACAGAGCAGATGTAATTCTAAGGAAAATGCAAATGTATTGAGCTCATTTGTTCTTGTCAGGTGGGAGAAGGGGTTAAAGGTCACATTTTAATGTGTGTGCCCTCCATGAGAAACATGGAGGAACAGCAGTAACGGCACTTCCTCTATGACTGCCATGTTCGTTATAACCTGTCGCCAAATAAACAATGCACACTTTCCCTCATCTCCTCGTCCTCTATCTGATTTTGTGTCTCTGTCTTTTCCCAACTTAATGCCAAACCTTCAAAGACAGCACTCGGAAATGTTCCGGATAGCCCCCTGTTCGGTTGTGTGTTCATCTTTTAAACTCAAACATGGAATTACTGGTATACGTACAGTCGCGTTAAAAAAGATAGCAGTACAACATCAGTAACCTGATGAACCACAGTCATTAGTAGTAGTGATATTTCTGCATGGCAAATAATTTACTTGTAGATGTAGTAGTGTAATAGAAAAACAACAGACCCAACTGTCATGACATGCACGCTGCTTGTTTGAGTAATTGACTCATTCATTGAAAGGGGCGTGTTCAAAATAATAGCAGTGTGGAGTTTAATTAGAGAATTCTGTGAAAAAACAGGTGTCATTAATTGTCCTTTATTAAGGAAGAAGGGAAGCAAATGTTTCACACATTGTTATAAAATATATTTCCTTCTGAATTGCTAAGTAAAATGGGCCGTTCCAAACATTGTCCGGAGGAACAACGTAATTTGATTAAAAAGTTGATTGGAGAGGGGAAAATGTATAAAGAAGTGCAGCAAATTAAAGGATGCTCAGCTAAAAAGATCTCAAATGCTTTAAAATGGCAACAAAAACCAGAAACATGCGGAAAAAAACGAGCAACTACTGTTAAAACGGATCGAAGAATAGTCAGAATGGCAAGGATTCAGCCAATCATCACCTCCAGAAAGATCAAAGATGATCTAAAATTACCTGTAAGTGCTGTTACAGTCAGAAGACGTTTGATCGAATCTAAGCCATTAGCAAGAAGCCCCCGTAAAGCACCATTGTTGAAAAAACGGCACGTGCAGAATCGGTTAAAATTTGCCAAGGAATATCGATGAGAGTAAAATTGTTCTTTTCAGGTCTAGTGGTCGTCGACAGTACGTCAGACGACCCCCGGGTACTGAATTCAAGCCACAGTACACTGTGAAGACAGTGAAGCATGGTGGCGCAAAAATCATGGTATGGGGATACTACGGTGTTGGGCCTATTTATCGTATACCAGGGATCATGGATCAGTTTGAATACATCAAAATACTTGAAGAGATTATGTTGCCGTATGCCGAAGCCGAAATGCCCCTGAAACGGGTGTTTCAACAAGACAACGACCCCAAACACACATGTAAGCGAGCAACATCTTGGTTCCAGACAAAAAGGATTTAGGTAATGGAGTGGCCAGCTCAATCCCCCGACCTCAACCCCATTGAAAACTTGTGGGGTGACATTAAAAATGCAGTGTCTGAAGCAAAACCCAAAAATTCACAGGAACTGTGGAATGTAGTATATTCATCCTGGGCTGATATACCTGTTTCTAGGTGCCAGAAGTTGGTTGACTCGATGCAACGCAGATGCGTAGCAGTTATCAAAAACAATGGTTATACAACTAAATATTAGTTCAGTAATTTAAAGTGAAGTTAAATCTC
Organism: Ilyophis sp. 1 JC-2022; assembly: GCA_022702515.1. Lineage (NCBI taxonomy): Eukaryota > Metazoa > Chordata > Actinopteri > Anguilliformes > Synaphobranchidae > Ilyophis > Ilyophis sp. 1 JC-2022. The sequence continues at coordinate 3,306,318 of CM040395.1, read as the reverse complement.
AAAAAATGTCTTCAGTTTATACAGTAAGTGTTTGAGTTTGAAGAGAAAAATGTCGACACTGCAATTTTTTTGAACAGATTAATATTCCTTTTTTTTGCTTCCTGTAAAAGAATAACGCAGACTTTATAAAATTTGTTAATGCTTTGATTTGGAATTGAATGTGTAATGTTTCTACTACATTGGAATATGTAACTAAAAGCTATTTAAAAATATTAGCACTTTTTTTAACACACTGCTATTTATATGAACACCACTGTATGTTGAAGAAAGAAATGCAGCTAACCTGAAGCTTTTCTAGAATATTACGGAAACATTCCGTTTAACTGGGTGTGAGATTTCACTGTGATGACGATGCTTCCCAGACAGTCCTACAACTTGCTTACTATTCCAAACAAGTGGCACAATTTGTGTTTAAGGCGTGTCATGCGCAAACAGACAACAAAATGTACAAAGTGACAACCGCAGGGCAGCATCCCCTGATGGTTGTTCATTTCATCATCAGAAAACGTGATGTGCCTGTAACTCTTAATATTAATATGAATGACGTCCCATCTTTGGGAAAATAAGACTGAATAACATTACTAAGTCTGTTCCTGTAATCCTCCTTCTGTCTTAAAAATAATATTCAAAGGACATCCTGGAAACTGGACAAATTGATGTCATGACAAGTACTTTTTGTTAGGGTCACGAGGGGGTTACGGGATGGGTGCGTGAGAACGGCTGGAAAACATGTAAGCAGTTTAGCACTCTGTGACCTTTGACCCTTTAAGGTTTGTTCAGGAGCACTGGTGGAAATGAAGTTGGAGTTTTTAATCTCTCAGTCTTATGTAAGTTTGGATTTTTCTTCCCCGATGCGACTGATACGAGGTTGTGTAAGTTTTATTGGATCTCACGGCACGCGGCTCTTATTTAACAGATAAAAACGGTTGACTGGGATGTTGATGTCATCGCCACATCAGAAGATGGAACAGGAAATCTGAATGTGAAGGTACTGTATGTGTTCTGCAGTATTAACCTATGCAATATTAAACATGTGTTTCTTTTTGGAAATATTTGGGCTGTGAAACGCACCAATCAGGAACAAGCTTCCCTGCAGGGAGGAGGCCTTTTTTTCTACCTGCTACCTCAATGCATTGCATTGCAATCCAGGAGTTAATTCAGGTCACCGATTGGCCAGAGTAAACACACACCACAAGTCTGCTAACTGACAGGAAATGGCAACATCTGCAGCCGATGTGACCCCCCCCCCCCACCCCCACCCTTATGTACTCAACATCCCACAAAGTCCAGTGCAGTGCCACCTGTATGATGGAACGTCCCTGTCTGGGGGAGATGATGCATAATGGCGGTATGGCAGAGCTCTGTTGCCCTCGTGGACTCTACTTCCCCTGCCCCTCCATCCCCTGGGTTACTCATTTCCAGAAGCTTCCTGGTAATCAGCCCCATTGCAGAGGTTGTGCTTACCCCGCGCAGCCTATTGTAGTGTTAGGTACACAGTGTTCTGATAGGGGGAGTCACTGGCCACTCTGCCATGAGCCTTGACCCCAAATGTTTGGTTACGTTTACCACAGCAGAGACTCACACACCAGTGGCGTGGCCAGAATAATTAATCTAGTTGGGCCTGCATAGAACTAGTTAGGCCAGAACTACCTGTACAATTGGGTGTGGTGATTCAACCAAGATACATGGGTGGGATATTATTTAGGTGGCTGTGGCCCACCCTGTTCTACCCATCCCGATGAGGTATACACACACACACACACACACACACACACTGGGGCCAACTCAAGGCACATGCCCCTTTGTCACCCAGACATGTGTTTTGCTGGCTGGGACACCGATGGGAGATGATTTAACCCTTTAAGCTGTACGATCACTAATACAGAGGGCACGCTAAGTAACTGAGTGGCTCAGTTTCACTCAGAGCGAAAAACGCGCTTAATGGGTTGTTCAGTTTCGCTCACTCTGAGCCGCTCAGAGCGTAGCTGAACACTTTTGGATGTGGATCAGAGAGGAGCAATACGGAAGTACATCGTTAGCTATGGACCCAAGTACACGGACGATTATACACATCGTAATATAAAATAGCGATTTAATGGTAAAATCAACGTGTTAAATAAAGTACATTTGACTGTCACGCAATCATTTTGGTGCTACTTCAGCTCCAGTGTGTGTAGGCCTGTGTGTATGTGAGCTCCAGTGTGTGTAGGCCTGTGTGTATGTGAGCTTCAGTGTGTGTAGGCCTGTGTGTATGTGAGCTTCAGTGTGTGTAGGCCTGTGTGTATGTGAGCTTCAGTGTGTGTAGGCCTGTGTGTATGTGAGCTTCAGTGTGTGTAGGCCTGTGTGTATGTGAGCTTCAGTGTGTGTAGGCCTGTGTGTATGTGAGCTTCAGTGTGTGTAGGCCTGTGTGTATGTGAGCTTCAGTGTGTGTAGGCCTGTGTGTATGTGAGCTTCAGTGTGTGTAGGCCTGTGTGTATGTGAGCGCGCTCTGCTGACGGAGTTGTCAGTACTCAGACGGTTGTTGACAGTTGCTCAGTGCTCACGTGGAGCAGAACGTTAAGTGATTCAAAATCTGCTCAGTGCTCCCTGAGCAATCTCACCGTGAGCGCTCAGTTACTTAACGCGCCCAGTATGTGATTAGAACGTTCTTAACTGAACATTCTTAACTGAACATTCTTAACTGATAGTTACATGCTGATGTAACTATCACTACTGGGAATCAAAAGCAATGGAGTCCTAGAATAAAATAAAAAATTTAAAGCTACTCTTCAAAAGGTTAATGTGAAAGTGTGAGCTTAGGCACAGTGGCCATAGTATGCGTGTCCATAGTCAGCTCCCGTAACAACGGTTCCTAGCTCTTTATCAGCTGCATAAAAAATGCCTTCCTCCAGAGGCTTCTTATCTGTCACATGTCTGCGGCTCATCCTATTGGCTGTTGTGCTGAAGCCAGAGGCTTGTATTTAAGGCAGAGAGGGGTGGGCGCAGGGTGAGATTGCATAAGCGAGCGTGCCGGCGAGCTGGAACCAAGTCTCCTGCATCAGAGTTTGTTTTGCGTAACGTGGGGTCAAAGTAACAATCACAGGGGGTGTCATTTTGCACCTGTTGTTCTGGGGCCACAGAGGGAGTGAAGCTTCTCCTCACGACGGAGGTCTCTTAGCTTGGACCGGACACTTCTACCTCGGGAAGATGGAGAGGCCAGCCGGATTCAAGCTGGTAGCCTCTGCCCCTGATATGCAGAGATCGGCTGATTTAAGATCAGTGCCCCAGGCGGAGAGATCGGCTGGGTTTAGAAAAGTGGCCTCCATGCCTGAGGTAGAGATCAAGAGACCTGATCTCAGGTCAGTACCTGCGGGCCTCCCCTGCACCTCTCTGAAGGAGAACGGCAGCGAATCGGATTACTCATCCTCCGTGAAGTCCTCCTGGAGCCTGGTGAGTCTGGGAATACTGTGGGACAGGTGTGAACAGGTGTGGAATCAGTGAACAGGTGTGGAGTAAGTGAACAGGTGTGGAATTTGTGAACAGGTGTGGAATAAGTGAACGGGTGTGGAATCAGTGAACAGGTGTGGAATGGGTGCAAACAGGTGTGGAATAAGTGAACATGTGTGGAATGGGTGCAAACAGGTGTGGAATAAATTACTAGGTGTAGAATAAGTAAACTGGGTAGCGGTTGTGTGTAGATTTGGAATGGTTGTAGAGCAGGTATGGAGTAGGTGTAGAACAGGTGTCGAAGAGATGGTTCAACAGAGGTGGGGGAGGTGTGTGGATAAGTAAAGAGCCTGTTGCAGTGGATATAGAGTAGGCTTTGATACAAGTGTGTATAGGAGATCAGGTACAGGTGTGTAGGTGTGTAATGGGTGTGTGTGGTTATGTAACACGTGTCTGGTACACATGTGTAATGGGTGTGTAGCATGTCTGGTACACGTGTGTAATGGGTGTGTAGCATGTCTGGTACACATGTGTAATGGGTGTGTAGCATGTCTGGTACACGTGTGTAATGGGTGTGTAGCATGTCTGGTACACGTGTGTAATGGGTGTGTAGCATGTCTGGTACACGTGTGTAATGGGTGTGTAGCATGTCTGGTACACGTGTGTAATGGGTGTGTAGCATGTCTGGTACACGTGTGTAATGGGTGTGTAGCATGTCTGGTACACGTGTGTAATGGGTGTGTAGCATGTCTGGTACACGTGTGTAATGGGTGTGTAGTATGTCTGGTACACGTGTGTAATGGGTGTGTAGCATGTCTGGTACACGTGTGTAATGGGTGTGTAGCATGTCTGGTACACGTGTGTAATGGGTGTGTAGTATGTCTGGTACACGTGTGTAATGGGTGTGTAGCATGTCTGGTACACGTGTGTAATGGGTGTGTAGCATGTCTGGTACACGTGTGTAATGGGTGTGTAGCATGTCTGGTACACGTGTGTAATGGGTGTGTAGCATGTCTGGTACACGTGTGAGTCCTCCTTAGACAGTGATCTTTGATCTTTATACTGACTCTGGAGGAGGGACGCAGGTGGTCTCTTAGTGAGGGCTGATTAAAGCAAGGCTTACCTCAAACCTAGATCAAACCTTTCAAAAGCATAGACTAGGAGTGTCCAATCGTATCCAAAAATGGCGGGGGTGGGTGCAGGTTTTTGTTTTAGTTTATTGTGTATTACAATATAAATTATTGTATGATTATTTTATTACAAAAGTATGTTATTGTTTTCTATATGGAAATCCACTCTAACTTTGTAATTCCGGTCTACATATCCAATACTGTTCTGATTTAGTCACTATTTGTGCAAAGATGTAGTGGAGCTCTCATCTTTTGCTTTGAGAAATTATAGGCTTTGGCAGTCGATGCAAGTTTAGAACTATCCTTTAAAAGCTCCTGAAGTTATCTCCTATTATTGTGGCGATGGGCCATTCGAAACAACCTTAACACAATATTTCAAAATGACCTGAGGGTGAAACGATCCCAAATAATATGAACATGTTTGTACTGCCGGGAGATTCTTGCTGTTGCCACAGCCAGGGTGGGACTATGACAACAACAAAAAAACCTTTTCATCAAGCATAATCTAGCTAACTAGTGTGGTGATATTACCTATAGCTTAGCCAGGGCTTTTCCAGTTGTACTTTACATTGCATTATTTAGCAGACGCTTTCATCTGGAGCATTTTACATATATAGCTACTAGTCAGCTACAGCTAGGTGCTATCAGCTACAGCTAGCTAAGTAAAGCTATATATGAAGCCTACACGGTCGGCTGCAGCTCTTTCTAAAAACAGCCCCAACACTGTTCCTGGAGAGCCACAGGGTGAGGTAGTTTTATGTTGCTGGTCGATCAGGATTCATGAATTAACAAATTGTATTATACAGTTAAGTCACCGAAACCAACAGCTTACCAGAGAGATGCAAGACAATCCCCTAAGAGAGAGTGGTGGCTCTCCTGGGCCTTAGTGGGACAGCCCTTATTTATAATATAGAAATGTTTAGAAAGTGGCAGGGTGGTCATTACGGAGTTGTGGGTGAAAAGTAAGAATCTCTGTTTGGGAAAATGGTCCTTTAAGGCAGTTGTGTTTTAGCACTTGTAATACGGTTGGGTTTTATAAAGCGCTTGCTCTCATGATGCGTTTGTAACCCTTTGAGTATGGTTTTTGGATCCCCTCCCAAAATTCAGTGTTCTAGAAATTGCTTTCAGTTACCAGTAGTGATTGTTACATCAGCATTAGAATGTTCAGTTAAATTAACATTCTAATCACATAATTTGTGATCTTACACCTTAAAAGATTTAATAAAAACATTTGGGCCTGAAATGCACTTCCTTCATGGAAGACAGTCAGGTTGGTAATTCGGTTGTAAAATTGTTAAAAAAAAGCGCTGGTTTCTGTGGTGCCCCCTGCAGGTGGACACCATGTCGTACGTAGGCCAGCTGGGACGCCAGGTCCTGGGGACAGTGAAGGACCTGTATAAAGGCATTAACCAGGCCACACTGTCGGGCTGCATCGACGTGGTGGTGGTACGGCAAGCCGATGGAACATTCCACTGCTCCCCGTTCCACGTGCGCTTCGGCAAGCTCGGAGTCCTGCGCTCACGCGAGAAAGTGGTGAGTGGGGACAGTGCTGTGATGTCATAATGGGGCAGAGCGGGTGGGGAGGGGTGTTTGGGGAGTGCTGTGATGTCATAATGGGGCCGAGCAGGGTGGGGAGGGGTGGGTGGGGACAGTACTGTGATGTCATAATGGGGCCGAGCAGGGAGGGGTGGGTGGGGACAGTACTGTGATGTTATAATGGGGCAGAGCAGGGTGAGGAGGGGTTGCAGACACAAGGAGATGGCAGTGGGTGGGGACATCAATGGTGGGTGCTCTGACATCATGAGTGGGGCAGGGCCAAGTGGCAGAGAGACATCCTATGAGGGTTGTTTTCACTCCATCTTTTTACCCTGTCGTTTCTTTAAAAACACACAAAGCACACTTCAGAGTATAGTCAAAGGTCATGAGTTAATTCTGTCTCTCTCTGATTGGTGAAGACCACTGTGTGACCTCAGCCCCTATTGTCCCCCTGAGTCAGTGTTTCCCAGGGTGTGGGCCGGGACTCATTTTGGAAACCGCTGGCCTGGTTAACGGCTCCACTTTGCTCTGCAGATCGACATTGAGGTAAACGGGGTTCCAGTGGACCTGCACATGAAGTTAGGGGACAACGGAGAAGCGTTCTTCGTCGAGGAGACAGAGCAGGAAAATGTGAGTGTCTGGCGGTTTGCACAGGCTGTGCACTGTCTACAGCAGGAGCAATGATGCCAGACTACCAGTGGCAGACCAGTAAAAGGTTTATTCAGCTCGTTATTGAGTTATCCAGCTCATTAAGGCCGCGATCACACCGGATCCGCTTTAAAAGCTGGGGGCGCCTTTTTTCTAATTGTTTTTAATGAGTTTGTAGCATTTTCCACTCTGCTATTGCGCCGCAGGTGCCTCACGTTTATCCGTCTTGGGCGCCTCGCCGTTTTTTATAAAAATCCTTGGTGCGCACAGAGTTGAAATTATCTTATCTTGAAGCGCTCAGAAAAAAAAGCTTACTACATCACTGTCACTCTTTTCTCCTCTGTCCAATCGCACAAATGTAGATGCGGGCCTTGATTCTGCTAGTCGGTTCCGTGTAAACAAAAACGATTGAAGATAAATTGGTAACGTTAGTTGCCGTTTCCCACCCGGAGTTATACGATTTCACTAATCGTGAATAGCATGATAAAAATAAGTGATCGAAGGCACTCTGCTTGTACACTGCTTTTTAAAGACAAATAACGAAGCAAACTTTCGGGTAAACTTAGTTCGCCAACACCTTTAACAACGTAAACAAAGTGATTAACAGGAGCGGAGTTCGGTTGCCTAGCAACAGCAACGCCTAGCAACAGCAACGCCTTTTTCAGAGTAGGTTTTCATAAAATCATGACAGGAGTGCTTCTCGCGTTTTGAAGCCACAGTAGGTGGCAATCTTTCCATTTAAACCAACAACCAATAGCAGGCCATCAGTTTTAACGAGTAGCCAATAGCAGGCCATCAGTTTTAACAAGTAGCCAATAGCAGGCTATCAGTTTTAACGAGTAGCCAATAGCAGGCCATCAGTTTTAACAAGTAGCTAATAGTAGCAAGTGATTTTGTTTTTGTTCGTCTAGCTGAATGTCTCTCTGTTGTTGCTGTTTTTTTTTTGGAGATTGTCCCAGCATATCTGGCCACCTCTCCCATCCCATCAGAGGATCAGCTGTCCTGGATCCAGGACTGGAACAGTGCGGTCACTGGACCAGAGTGCGAGAACCAAAACCAGAACCGGATCAGCAATTGCACAGAGCAGGACTGTCCCTCCAGCGCTGAGGAAGTGGTGGTGGTGGTGAGGAAGAGGAGGCAGAAGAGGAGGAGGAAGCCCAAACTGGGCAGAGATGAAGAACAGACACTGCTTACTGATGGGGAGGATGAGGAAGACGATGACGAGGAAGAGGTGCCCAACGTGGATGGAGAACAGATGTTTGAAATGGATCTGAGCTCGGACGAGGAGTGTGTGGAACACAGCGCCAGGTGAATACGGAGCGATCTTAACTGTGGCCCAATATCACTATTTCAGACTGACACCAATATTGCTAGTGATAGATGAATATACTGAATATACAACTCCAGCCTTATTAATCAACACACAGCTATAGGGGCAATCGCAAAGAGTCACAATCAACCAACATAATGACGATAAATATGGGTCTTGGATGCATGAAAGGAAATCAAAAATATGTTAGTCTCAAGCTTTCTGTATGAGACTCTCTAGTACTTGGTTTATTTGTTCATCTCCCATAAGTGGAGTAAATACAGATGCTCTCTCAAGACTTATTCAAACTCAAGCTGGCTATGAGTGAAGGAAGTAGATTAAAACTCTTGTTTTGTGGTTTTATTTCAACCAGCAGCCAGTTTAGCTTTTGAATGTGACTCTTTAGCCAATCAGTGACTTGTATTAATCACTAAATGCATTGAAAACCAGTAAACCACTGGAGTTTGAAGTTCCTGAAGATGGGTGTGCAAAAAACGTTGGTGATCCCAATTAACTACATCTCCCATGATCCTCAGGGACACATCACTCCCTTCAGTGTTGGACACAGAACACAGATGCCCTCTCCCTTTTCCTGATTGGACCCCCTCTAGCAGGTAAGGCTCTTGCTGTGTCTTTACATAACTGTTACAGAATCATTCTGGATTTGTGAATCCGTTTCTCATCTGTGTGACGAGTATTATATGTACCGCCATTAGCATTGAGTACATACAGCCTATGATTATGAGTATTATATGTACCGCCATTAGCACTGAGTACATACAGCCTATGATTATGAGTATTATATGTACCGCCATTAGCACTGAGTACGTACAGCCTATGATTATGAGTATTATATGTACCGCCATTAGCACTGAGTACGTACAGCCTATGATTATGAGTATTATATGTACCGCCATTAGCACTGAGTACATACAGCCTATGATTATGAGTATTATATGTACCGCCATTAGCACTGAGTACATACAGCCTATGATTATGAGTATTATATGTACCGCCATTAGCACTGAGTACGTACAGCCTATGATTATGAGTATTATATGTACCGCCATTAGCACTGAGTACGTACAGCCTATGATTATGAGTATTATATGTACCGCCATTAGCACTGAGTACGTACAGCCTATGATTATGAGTATTATATGTACCGCCATTAGCACTGAGTACATACAGCCTATGATTATGAGTATTATATGTACCGCCATTAGCACTGAGTACATACAGCCTATGATTATGAGTATTATATGTACCGCCATTAGCACTGAGTACATACAGCCTATGATTATGAGTATTATATGTACCGCCATTAGCACTGAGTACATACAGCCTATGATTATGAATATTATATGTACCGCCATTAGCACTGAGTACATACAGCCTATGACAATGAGTATTATATGTACCGCCATTAGCACTGAGTACGTACAGCCTATGATTATGAATATTATATGTACCGCCATTAGCACTGAGTACATACAGCCTATGATTATGATTTAAGACATCCCTGACATCAGTAAAAAAAATTGGGGCCATTATGTTTGTGTGCATTCGTGTGGGTATGCCTGCATATATGTGTGTGTTTTGTGCGTGTGCGTGTGCGTGTGTGTATTGTATGTGTATTTATGTGTGTTTTTTTCCCTCAGTCCAACACACTCGCATCTTTCTGTAAATGATGATGCAGAGCTGGGGGCGGAGCCTGCAGAGAGCTCATTGTGGGCGGAGTCTCATCTGCAGTGGACATGGGACGAGCTCCCAGAATGCACCGCGGTAAGAGCTGCTGCATAGCTGAACATCCCCTTTCCCCCCGGCACACCACATACTCATCTTTCTCCAGTTTATAGCTGGCCTCACACACAAATACACACACACACACACACACACATCTCTCCTGCTCTCACACACACTCCTCTGTCCCCAGGCTGTAGTGAAGGAGATGCCCGGGTCGTTGGACACAGTGACCCTTTTGCCCTCGGAGGACACACATTTCCGTGTCATACTCAGCTCGGACGCCATGGAGACGGGGTCAGAAGGGGTGACTGATGTCCTGGACCCCCCCTGCGCCGTCGTGAAGCCCAAAGCTCACATGCCACTGGTCCCCCAGACCCCCCCCCAGACCCCCCCCCCCCCACCCCCCCCATCAGCCCATGGCCCCTGGCTGCCACGCCCTCAAACAACCTTTGCTGGCCCCTGGCCTGCCCCAGACAGGGCCATCCTGCTGCGGAGAGAATGCAGGTGGGGCTTTGTCTGGCTTTGTTTGCTTTAATATGTTTATTTTTAGACTGTCAATGTTGTTGATAGTATTTTGCAAGTTATGCTCAGCTGTGCCTTAAATTTAGTTCATTTTGATGATCGTTGATTAACATTTTATTTGTAACGTACTTCATCACTTATTTACTTGGCTTTCCACTCTTTCTGGCGCTCTCAAAGACTGCTCTTCACAATATTAATGTTGAAAGAAGAATGCTTGGCCTTTATGTGGTTTTATGGGGATTTATGAGTGCTATGTTTTAAATTTGTGCACTGAGGGACAGTTTGTGTGTGTGTGTGTGTGTGTTTCTGTCGGTTGACGGTATAGGCGCCCGCCTGGCGCGCCATCACGCCAGGGGGCGCCAAGTCAGGATTTTTATTTACATTTTTTTGTGGGGGGGATATATTTATATATATTTCATAGAATACAAAATATTAAAATGTTGGCCGCCCCCCAACCTTCCGGATCCAAATTTGTATGTTTTGATAATTTGATAAATAAACGTTAGTGGCGCCCCACCAAGACGCCCCCCTCCATCGTTTTTTGGTTTTGCCCAGCTGTTCTTACAGCAGCACTGTGATTGGAGGACAGACAGAGTCAGAGATCCATTTAGATTTCGAAATGAGAACGGTCGGTTTTCAACATGAAGATTAAACACCAAGACGTCTGGTGCACAGGGGATAAAAAGAAAAGGAGGATGAGGAAAATACAGATGTAAGTCTAGTGATTGTGTGTTTATTGACATTTATTCAATCAAAGGTATACAGCTAGCTAGCTATTAGGGATGTCAGCTAACGGTACACTCGGTAGGCTAGGCTACGATTTGTATCACGATACAGTGGTCACGGTACAGGGAGGGGGTAGGCTCTTCAAAACCGACAGCTGTTTTCGGTATGATTTTTCGTTACATGTTTTTTCGTTACATCTTTAAAAAAAAAATCCAGATGTGGCTCATGTTGCAATACAGGCACGTCATGGGGTATAGCCAAGTAGCGAACTACAGCGAGTAGATTTGTTTTAAAATAACATAAAAGCACAAACGTAGCCTAATAGCTAATCACATTACCTTCATTAGGAAATAGAGTGATATCATATATAAACTGATATCGCTTCTTAACCCCCTACCGCCGCATCATCTTACATGGGCGAAAGAAAAACGTGATTATTTTTGCTCATGATAAGGCCATTACGTTGCTCTTGACATGGATGAATTTGTAGCTACGTGTTTTCTGCGGAAAGAAACAGAAGACTGATGTTGTGATCTCATGTAGCGTGCAGGAATGTGCATACAATTAAAAGTAGGATTGTGAATCACAGAACTAAAAAAAAAAAAGTGTTGCGATATAGTTAGTGAAAATGTCCTCTAAGAATGGGTGGTAAATACATGAGAAAATAAACTTGATAAAAACACAAGATTCTAAAATACAAATGAAAATGATGAGCCAATGACAGTATCTTAGTTTCACATGTAAATAATAAATAGCACAAAGAAACTGAAATGATGAAGGACTACAGCTCATCTTTAATATACTTGTTTCCATATAAGATTAAATTATGATTTGCTATTTTTGGGCATAAATGTAATAATAATTTGCTATTATTGTGCTCCTATAGGGAGGGGGGGGGTGTACTGTACTGATTAGCCTACCATGGCTTTAGCTTTATATGGAAGCATCTCAAATCTCACCTATATTGCGGCTATATATCTTCTCCAAAATATTCATAAATAAAACATTTTGTGTGTGGTTGTGTAGAAATGCAGGAAATTAGTTTGAAAAGGCTCAAAGTTTTCTGGGGGAGGACCCCCCACTACATTGTTCCCCTTTGTGCCCCACCAACATCTCTTGAGGACCCTCAATCAAAGCAGTCTACAAACAGCCCTGCATCTCAGTTATTTGGGGTGATATTTATTTCTCATAAGTATTCTTTGTTTTTTCCATGACCATGTCAGAATCAGCGCACTTACCTACTATTGAGTAGTATTAAGTAGTATCGAGTAAAAAAAAAAAAAAAAAAAAAAAAAAAATTGAGTGCGGTGCGGGGGGGGGGGGGGGGGGGGGGGGGGGCCATCATGAGGGGGGCTCTAAAGGGCTTGACGGCGCCCTGCTGTGATGTAATAATTCTCTGTCTTCTCTCTGCTTCTTGTGTTTTGTGAAATGGTGCTTTAGCCGGTTTAAGTGCCGGTGCAGCTCTCCGCAGTCTGTGGGCAGCGCTGACAGTGGAGCGGAGTGTGACCTTCCAGACGTCACTTTGTCCCTGTGTGGGGGGCTTAAAGATAACACACACATCTCTAAAGGTGAGTACTCTTAGAGATAACACACACCTCTAAAGGTGAGTACTCTCAGAGATAACACACACATCTCTAAAGGTGAGTACTCTTAGAGATAACACACACATCTCTAAAGGTGAGTACTCTTAGAGATAACATACACATATCTAAAGGTGAGTACTCTCAAAGATAACACACATATATCTAAAGGTGAGTACTCTTAGAGATAACACACACATCTCTAAAGGTGAGTACTCTTAGAGATAACACACACATCTCTAAAGGTGAGTACTCTCAGAGATAACACACACATCTCTAAAGGTGAGTACTCTTAGAGATAACACACACATCTCTAAAGGTGAGTACTCTCAGAGATAACACACACATCTCTAATGGTGAGTACTCTTAGAGATAACACACACATCTCTAAAGGTGAGTACTCTCAGAGATAACACACACATCTCTAATGGTGAGTACTCTCAGAGATAACACACACATCTCTAAAGGTGAGTACTCTTAGAGATAACACACACATCTCTAAAGGTGAGTACTCTCAGAGATAACACACACATCTCTAATGGTGAGTACTCTTAGAGATAACACACACATATCTCTAAATGTGAGTACTCTCAGAGATAACACACACATCTCTAATGGTGAGTACTCTCAGAGATAACACACACATCTCTAAATGTGAGTACTCTCAGAGATAACACACACATCTCTAATGGTGAGTACTCTCAGAGATAACACACACACATCTCTAATGGTGAGTACTCTCAGAGATAACACACACATCTCTAAAGGTGAGTACTCTTAGAGATAACATACACATATCTAAAGGTGAGTACTCTCAGAGATAACACACACATCTCTAATGGTGAGTATAGCACATGCTGCTGCTGCTATTGATGATGATGATGTGGATGATGACGGTAATTGCTGATGATATAGTGGCATTTTGATTAATTTCTACAGAAAACTTTATGAAGCACATCATCACATATGAAGAATTTTCTGAAAACCCGGCTCTCATCGACAACCCTGATTTAGTGGTGAGAATCGCAGATAGGTGAGCTCATGGGGTTTTATTAGAGCCGTTTTTATTTGTCCTTCAAGACAGAAAAGTCTACAAATTATTTTTACACTAAAACATACTTGTATTTTACAGGTACTACAGCTGGGCCCTAGCTGCACCTCAAATCCTGAGTTTAGGAGTGTTCCAGCAGACCTTACCCAAGGTACAGTAAACTGACCTATCACAGTGACCTTTTACCTCTGACCTTGGCTTTCATGGATGCCTGACCCTTGTTGCGCTGTCGTCTGCAGAAAACAGAGAAGGCCTGGGTCGAAGAGAAGATGTTAAAGAAGTCGAGCGGCTGGTGGTTCTGGCGCAAGAGTGAGGATGATACCAGCAAAAAGGTCCACTCAGTGTCGATAGTCTCTTTGTTACAGCTCAGTGTGGGATACTCTCTCTACTTCAGCTCAGTGTGGGATAGTCTCTCTGTTCTAGCTATGTGGGATAGTCTCGTTATTACAGCTCGGTGTGGGATAGTCTCTCTGCTACAGCTCGGTGTGGGATAGTCTCTCTGCTACAGCTCGGTGTGGGATAGTCTCTCTTCTACAGCTCGGTGTGGGATAGTCTCTCTGTTCCAGCTCATTTTGTGATAGTCTCATTATTACAGTTCGGTGTGGAATAGTCTCTCTGGTGCAATGTAGCACGCCATTGTTTCTGTAACAGCTGAGAGAGACATGGTCTTGCTAGTATAGCTAATCTTGGAAGGGTTTATCTTGTACATATTACTATGGGATAGTCTCTCCATTCCCAGGTCAGTCTGTCTCCTCATATTTCTGTTCTACTCTCTGTGTATGCAGTCAGAGGCCAAACCAAACACGTCAGAGTCACAGGCTGGAGAACGACCCGCCCATTCCCAGAAAAGCTCCACCCTACAGTGAGTATATAGCCCCACCCACATCTCCCAGCATAGTTTTTGGACCTTGTTTTTGTGTGTGGATTTATAGAATGTTATGCCATGCATTTCGTTATGCGATGCTGTGAAGCTGAAGAGTTGTAGTGTCATCACAAGGGGACGGACAGTATGAGGATGTGACGTGTCATCAGAAAGGGACTGTCAGGATTGAGATTGTCGTCTTTCCTTGTCCTTCAGGATAAAGGTTGGAGGAGAGTCATCCAGTGATGAGGAATCTCAGAGATGCAGTGCAGCCGTTCGATCTGAGCGCGTGCAGACGGAGGCCACTGGCCATGCCCACTCATATAAGAAGTCGCTGCGTCTCTCCTCAGACCAGATCGTAAGCTCAATAGCTCTTTGTGTGTGTGTGTGAGTGTCTGTGTGCGTGCGTGTGTCACCACCAATATTTTAATATTAATTAATTACTAGACTAGCTAGTATGCTTGTGAGACGTGACGTTTGACTGTGCACGACTAGGTGGTCCTGCAGTGTGTCACCCCCAAAGTTAAAATGTAACCTACGCCTGTGGCTGTGACGAAGATGGCTGTCGCTTATCGAACCTTTTTCTCCAGCACTTTTGTCAGCTGCACTATATGCCACACCCGAGAACATTCTTCCATGTGACACGCATACGTGGTGGAACCTATCCTAAATGCTTCTCTCCAGACAGTGACCACACCTCTCTCTATCCTCATAGGCCAGTCTGAACCTGAGGGAGGGGCCTAACAATGTGACTTTCAGCATCACCTCCCAGTACCAAGGCACCTGCCGCTGCGTAGGCACCATACACCTGTGGAATTGGGACGACAAGGTGATCATCTCCGACATCGACGGGACCATCACCAGGTGGGCTTTACTTCTGACGACAATTTAATAATAATAATAATAAATACATACATGCATACCGTTTATAATGTGTATCTTATTCATAGCCAAAGTTATTGTTTGGAATAATGTGGTTTCAGTTGGAAAACAGGAGGATTTCTCCATATTGATGAAAATAAAACCACAGCAAACAAGGGAACAGGTTCTCCTGTGCCACCAGGGAGCTCATTAAAGTAATTGAGCAATAAAAATCTTAGTTACTTACAGTTCCAATCTGTGCATCAGTTGTAATGGCAGTCAGAACTTTTTGTTCCATACAGGAACAACAAAACGTTTTGACCAGCAGGGGGCAGTATTGGACAGATCATTTCTTAGATTAATAGACAGATCCAAAGCCCATATACTCTACTTTTCAATTTCAAAATGTTCTAAATTAAGGAGAGACTATTTGAATGCACTTCAGCATTTATAATATGTATATTCTGAGTACAGTCTATTCAGTACAATTGTATGGATTTAAAACATTAAGTATGCTTAAGTTAGGCAAAGAGTAAAGTTTTATAGTAAATTACTATAAAATATTATAGTATATAATTATAAAATATTACCAGGCATCTCTGTATGCTTAATGTGTTTCTGAGGCCGATAAATCAACAGCATGTCCCCCCCCCCTTTCTCTCTCTCTCTCTCTCTCTCTCTCTCTGTTTGTGTGTGTGTGTGTGTGTGTGTGTGTGTGTGTTTCCTAGGTCAGACGTCTTTGGGCAGATCCTTCCCCAGCTTGGCAAAGACTGGACCCACAAGGGCATTGCCCAACTGTACCACTCCATAGAGCAGTGAGTCATACATGCATCTACACACACACACACACACACACACACACACACACACACACATAAACACACACACACACACACACACACACACACACACACATACACACACACACAGGAACAGAGATACACACATAAACACACACACACACACACACACACACACACAAAGAAACAAGCACACACTCTCTCACACACACACACACACAGGAACAGAGATACACACATAAACACACACACACACACACACACACACACACACACACACACACACACACGCACATACTTCTGCTCCGCTGTGTGGTTTTTCTACTCCCATCAGATTAAATAATACAGGAGAAACACAGTTTTCCACAAGACAGGAAGTGGTCCCAGAGACGCTGATATGGGAGACAGGAAGGAGTCAGGTCTCAGGATAGCTCTGGCATCTCTTTGTTTGTGCCAATTGTGATTACTCACACACACACACACACAGACTCACACACACACACACACACACACACACACACACACACGCACACACACACACATACGCTCACACATTGAATATCAGCTGCATCTTTGCCCGCATCTGTTTGTACAGGAAAGTCCTTCCTATTTGTTTCAGTCAGTACACCTTCAACACAATGAGCTGATAATAGTGCCTTATGCACTGATCTGAGAACAGTACACAATGTAGCCTACTGCTCTCCACTACAGCAGATGTTGGCTGATCTGAGAACAGTGATCTGTGCACTGATCTGAGAACAGTACACAATGTAGCCGACTGCTCTCCACTACAGCAGATGTTGGCTGATCTGAGAACAGTGATCTGTGCACTGATCTGAGAACAGTACACAATGTAGCCTACTGCTCTCCACTGCAGCAGATGTTGGCTGATCTGAGAACAGTGATCTGTGCATTGATCTGAATACACTCTCAGAAAAGAATAACAAACTAGTGTCTAAAAAGGTACAAATGCTTGTCACTGGGGTACCCTATAAGTACGTAAAATTGTGGTCCCCTAGCCAGCAATACATAATTAATTTGTACATTTTCTGCTTTTAAAGGGTACTTATTAGTACAAAAATAGAGCATTATTATATTTTCACAGTGGATTTGGGACGTGATGATGCTAACAAATCAATAGCCAGTCGCTCCTTCTGACCCTATAGTGGTGCAGAGCTCAAATGTGTGCACTTCCTGTGTGGTTCAGAGTTCTAATATGTGTACGTCCTGTGTGGTGCAGAGCTCTAACTTAACTTAACTTAACTTACTTCCTGTTTCTGTAGGAACAGGTATAAGTTCCTGTACTGTTCAGCTCGAGCCATCGGCATGGCGGACATGACGCGGGGATACCTCCACTGGGTGAAGGATGGTGAGGCTATCCTACCCAAGGGCCCCCTAATCCTCTCTCCCAGCAGCCTGTTCTCCGCCTTCCACAGGTACTGCCTACAATCCCACAATCCTCTGCTCTAACTTTCACAGGTAGTCACAGACAAACATGAAATGTAACAAGATAAACTCTTCAGGGTTAATCAGAAAACAGCTGTAGCTGAATATACTGGTAAGTACTTGGTTTCCTAAACATATTTATACAAGAAATTTTGGTGTCTTCTAAACTGAAAGTGCATCAGGTACTGTATATAGTACAGTAAGCAAGGGGAAATGGTGAATGCTCATTTGTACAACGTTTAAAAAATATATTATTGTTTCTATACGTGAACATTATTTTCTTAACGTGTATAAACGGTGCATTTTATGCATTTTACAGTCTGTGGCTGTGGCGAGAGGATCGGTCGTAAGTGCTTTGGGCTATTGATAGCACCCTCTATTTTATTGCCCTGCAATGTAACTGGAGTAGCTGAGGTTTTCCATTTTAAATAATCTTGTGTCAAAATTTACGTTTTTTTTTTAAAGCTGTAGTTTATAATTTCAGACAAACATGAATACTGTAATTGAGACGTATACGTCTCAACCACTAGGGGCAGTGCCATTTAGCTGACAGCAGGCTCTTGGAGAATTCCACGGCTACAGCTCTCTGGGATTTCCATAGCATGAACAAGTGAGTCTGAGTCTCTTGCACTGTCCACTCTCACAGAGAGGTGATCGAGAAAAAGCCAGAGATATTTAAGATCGAGTGCCTGACGGACATCAAAAACCTGTTCCACCCGAACACACAGCCGTTCTACGCAGCCTTCGGGAACAGGCCCAATGTAAGTGTGACTCTTCTATTCCCCAACAGTCTGAGCTTCTTAAGTCATTACTGTGCCTGTGCACATTCATACAGTAAAGAGGTGAAAAACCTCTGTCTCTGTTGGTCAGTTTTGCTCATGGGGAGAACAGCACAGGGCTTTGTTTTTCTCTTTCTCTTTTCTCTCAGTCTTCTTCTCTCATTCCATCTTTTCTCTCAGTCTTCTTCTCTCATTCAATCTTTTTTCTCTCCCTCAAGTCAATTTAAATGTCTTTTTTTTGGCATGCCAAATTTTACAACATATATTAGCAAAGCTTGCGTAGTTGACAGTTATCCTGTCATGACAGTTTGAAGAAAATAATAAAAAGAAACAAAAGAACAAACATCTTTCTAATATAAATTAGTCATAAAGTCTGTCTCTCTCTCTCTTTCAAGTTTTCTTTATTGGCATGACATATGTATATTTACATATTGCCAAATCATGAAAAAATACAGACAGAATAATCATAAACAGAACAAAAATGTGTGTGTATGTGTGTGTGTATGTGTGTGTATGTGTGTGTGTATGTGTGTGTGTGTGTGTGTATATGTGTGTGTTAGCCTGTGCATGTGTTCATGTGCTGCATCATGTGAATTAGTACAATGAACATTCTCTCTCTCTCTCCCTCTGCCCCCTCTCTCTCTTTCTCCCCCCCCTCTCTCTCTCCCTCTCTTCTCCCCCCTCTCGCTCTCCTTCTCCCCCCCTCTCTCTCTCTCTTCTCTCTCTCTCTCTCCCCCCCCCCTCTCTCTTTCTACAGGATGCTTTTGCATACAGGCAGGTGGGAGTGCCGGTTTGTAGGATATTCACTATAAACCCAAAGGGGGAGCTCACACAGGAGCAGAGCAGAGGGAACAAGTCATCGTGAGTGGAGCCGGCTTCTGTGTGTTTGTGTGTGTGTGCGTGCATGCGATTGTGTGTGTGTGTGTGTGTGTGTGAGAGTGTGCGTACATGTGTGCTTTCGTGTCTGCGCGCGTGTATGTGTGTGTGTGTGTGTCTGAATAAGTGAGTGAATGAGTAATACATAACTAGTAATAATAACTAATAAAACAAGGCTGATGGTGATTGGTGGCTGCTTTTGGGTTAAATCCTGGTAAATCCCACATGGATTCAGAAGTATAGCTCAAACCTCTGTGTGAATATTGGAGAAAATATATTTTAAAATATTTTTTAAAATGTCAGTAATTTGCAGGGATTTTACTGCTATCTAAAGAAAAACATTAAAGTTTTCAACCCTTTGAAGAGTAGGAATGTGTTCTAGAACTCCATTCCCAGTAGTGATTGTTACATCAGTATTAGAATGTTCAGTCGACAACATTCTAACCACATATTTGTGATCTTACACCTTAAAGGGTGAGAGTAATTATTTGACCCAGTCCTGATTTTTTGCCCATCTCTCTCTCTCGCTCAGATACAGCCGGTTGAGTGAGCTGGTGGATCACGTGTTCCCATTGGCCAGTAAAGAGCAAACCTCTGCACTCACTTTCCCAGAATTCAGCTCTTTCTGTTTCTGGAGGCAACCAATCCCTGAGGCCTGTCATGAGGACCTACTGTGAGAGACCACGCCCCATTACTGTAGGAGCCAGAAATGGCTTTACCCTCTTTACTCTTTACCCTTTACATACGGTCTGATCAGATGGGCAAGCAGACACATTAATATGCCAGTACTCTTTATGCCCTGACCAAGTGCTCAAGGTTAGGGCTGCAGAATTTGTGTTGAGAAAGGCTAGTTAATGACATAACTGTATTATATAAACCAATTTCATCTCCTTTTCAATATCAAACTGTAATATTGTGTATTTTATCATGTACCATATGTAATTATGTTAATAATAATGGTCTTGTTTGGCAGGGCCTTTGGGTATCATTTGTGGTGCACTATGCATAAGATTATATTTTTACATTGTGATTTAGCTAACTTATTTAGCTCTACATTTTTTTGTCTTGGGGTTTATGTGCTACTTCCTGTAACATTAAAATATGGAGTGGCGAATGTCCAGTGCTGTTATCATATGTTTGTCTAATAACTGTACATTGGAAAGCATCAGAAAGCTTAGAACCTAGTGGTTAAATTCTGCATTAGCTATGCACAACTTCACTAATATTCTGCATAATTATATGCAAATTGCATTAAAGAAGTCCAAACTACTGTAAAGGTGACAGAGAGGAACGAACATCAGCACTTTTCAACAAGGTTGTGAATTTGTCTGGAAAAATAAGGACAGAGAGACTGACAGACTGACGTTTCGACGTCTACGACATCATCTTCAAGGTCAAAAGATTATTATTAAATTTTTTTCTGTCCTATAAAGACATTTTGCTCTGAGCCCTGTGTGTTCCAGACCTCCTTATTTCGGGTTAGTCCCAGTGAAGTGGTTCGGGTAACGAATATTCTTCTAGTTTGCTTGTCCTAGTTGTTGAGCACATAAGTTGTCCTCTTTTATATAGCCGGCCTGTAGGGCATTTAGGATTTTCTTTTTGCCTTGCAATATAAGTTAGAATAAGAAACTCTGATGTATGACTAACAAATCATATTTTGTATGAAATTCAGAAAAAAGGGAAAACCAGCCTTCCTTTCCAAAGGTAAGCCCTGATATCCCAACTAATGCAAAACGTTCCCAGACTGTTGGGGAACATTCCGGTTCGATTCCAACTTGGAAATGACATGATGATATGATCTGAATATCCCCCAGTCTTGGAAAACTTTATTGTTTCAAGCAAAGTTCTTTGTAGGCAGCAAAGTTCTCAAGCCAAACATAACGTAAATAATGTTGCAGGGACATCCAGGAAACTGGAAATATTTGCACATGGGAATGGTTACCATTTGTCTTTTGGGGAAAAAATTATATTTTGCGAAAAACCAAAGTGATATGATCCTTGGGACGGTGTCCTTGGGTCTTGAGGTTTTGCACGTGTGAGCGTCGGAGCAAGCGCCAAAGTCCTCGTCCTCTTACCCCAGCGTGTTATCATCATGGCTCATGCTTCTGTTTGTCATGGCGATTGATGGGAGTTTCTGCTGCCAATGGAGAGTCCTCATCGCTGAATATCAGTGTTTATCTAACCAGGTGAGAAGCAGTGCTGGCATTATCCCAGGGCAACGTTCCTGCTTTTCCAGGACCAGGGCTGTAGACCTCTAACCCAGGGGTTCTGTCCTGGAGTAACCCTACATTTGCTGATTCATGATCCAGCCAATCTCTTGATTAAAGTTCCATTATGTAGTGCTGAAGCAGATTCTAACACTATTCAGGTCTGTTTTTATGACCATTTCCTTTCAAACTCATTTTCCATCAACAGTTTTAGTTTTAATGGCCAGGTTTCTACACGTTCAGCCTTAAGGACTGTGCAGATTTCAGCTGTCGGTCTATCGCTTAATCAACACAAAATGGACCCTCTTTGAAAAAGGTTCATTTTGCCTTTACAGAGAAGGCCTCTGAGATGAGAAAGGTGACTCGTGTAAAAATATCAGTTTTTATGTAGGTTCATACACGCAAAATATGTAAACATATCTTTACATTCTAAAAATATAAAATTCCTTTTTTACATTCGGAAAATAAGTTGTTTTGCTTTTTTTTTGAGTGAGACAAAATATAATAATAATATCTATATCCAAAAACTTGCTACTGTGCTGCCTCACACACTCAATGCTTTCGAAAAGCAAAACCAATCATTGAAGACAAGTACTGCTTTTTGCCATAACTTACACATAATTTTTGCGCTTAAATAAATTAAATGCTCTCCCAAAAAAAAACGAAATCACTTTCAAGAAGTTAAACCCCTGCGGGCTTTGATTGTACTGTCCCTTGGATCGCTGGGCTATCTGCCGCTGGGGGTGGAGTAGAGGAAGAGGGCACTGAAGGTGGAGAGGACCTCCTTGGGCTCGGAGATGGCCAGTTTTCCCGCCGTCTTCACGACCGCGAGTCTGTCGCCACGTTGCAATTGGAGGATGAGGCTGATGGAGGCGGAGCCTCCACAGGGGCAGGGGCGGGGCTCGCGGCCATACCCTGAGGAAGTGAGCCGCTGCACGCTGCGATCGGACACGGAGAGCGCACCTTCCACACCATCACCCTGCTGGGGGGTCAGGACCACGCTGACCAGGTAACGGCCTTCCTGAGGCGCCGTGAAGACCCCTGCACACACACAAACACACGCACGCACAAACATACATACACACATTTACACTGCACTGAGAGAGAGAGACATTTACACTGCACTGAGAGAGAGAGAGAGAGAGAAAGACATTAACACTGCACTGAGAGAGAGAGAGAGAGAGAGAGAGACATTTACACTGCACTGAGAGAGAGAGAGAGAGAGAGAGAGAGACATTAACACTGCACTGAGAGAGAGAGAGAGAGAGAGAGACATTTACACTGCACTGAGAGAGAGAGACATTAACACTGCACTGAGAGAGAGAGAGACATTAACACTGCACTGAGAGAGAGAGAGAGAGAGAGATCAAGGCTGAATCCCAAACTGAGCCCTCGTGGACTTGCAGACTGTAATGGCGTATTTCCGAGGGCAGGTAAGTCTGCATTGATGCGGGTAGAGGGTGCGAAAATTTAACATAAGAGCACTTGCCGAAAACGCTATTTTCACAATGGGGACAGCCCTAAGCACTCACGGACTTAACGAGAACACGTCTTTGAGCCCTAAGCACTCACGGACTTAACGAGAACACGCCTTTGAGCCCTAAGCACTCACGGACTTAACGAGAACACGTCTTTGAGCCCTAAGCACTCACGGACTTAACGAGAACACGCCTTTGAGCCCTAAGCACTCACGGACTTAACGAGAACACGCCTTTGAGCCCTAAGCACTCACGGACTTAACGAGAACACGCCTTTGAGCCCTAAGCACTCACGGACTTAACGAGAACACGCCTTTGAGCCCTAAGCACTCACGGACTTAACGAGAACACGTCTTTGAGTCCACGAGTCCAGAGAATGGGATTCAGTCTATGGCGTCTATAAGTATCTTGTGTGGGTTGTACCTGTCCGGGGGTTGTAATGTCCGCCGTCGTTCACCAGCACTTTGTCAAAGCGAATGACCCCCATGTGCCAGGGGAAAGGCACCGTGGTCAGGCCCGCCGAGAAGGAGCACGGCTCTGAGACAACACTGCCCCCTGCTGGCACTGAAAAAAAAATGCAACTCTTTAATTTCCTTCTGGGGTAATAATGCTGTGATGTAGGTACAGCTGTGTAAAAATAGGTTAGCTTTTTAAACATTTGTTCACAGTACTATTTGTTGGTTTGTTTGGCTTGCGGAGCACTTATTGATTATAAATGGGCCTTCTATGCCTTATTGGTGATGTCACACTCTATTTCTGAGAGTGACACTCGTGTTTTCCACTTTGGTACGTCGCTCTGGATAAGTAATCATAATGTATTGTAACATAATGTGACCTGGTTACGTCTGCCAAAGCCGGTTACTGTGGGGGTGTAAAATACAGACGCGAGGGCAGTTACTTTAACGTAGGGGTGGGGTACAGACGGGATGGCCGTGTCTGTTTCTGGATTTCATTCTAGCTCCTTCTCCTGATTAATTAACCGAATAATCCCTGTGATCTGATATTTTAGCGACATTTATTTATTATTCATGGATGCCAGCTTGGGTGTGGAGTGAACGGACATTGGTGTGTGCAGCTAATTAGCTAATTGAACCAGAATCACTGGTGGAAATCAAAACCTGTATACGCAGTTTTTATATTTTTCAAAAATATTTCTAGACATGTTTTAAATTGATATTACCATGCTAATTTTACATATGCAATATTTTTTATATTCACTTTTTAACTGGAACAGCTTGGCAGAAATGACCTACAGTATATGTTATATATATGTTATATATATGGGGGAAATAGTAACGCAAATGAAAGTCATTCAGTCATTTGAATATTAATTGTAATTATTCTTTTTGTGAGTCTTGTGAGGGAAGGTTCCGGCTCGTAACGTTCTATAACCTTTACCTGCTGTCACATGAGGCCTCTCGGCTCGCTTCCGAGGGACAAAGGCAGCTGTCCAAAAACAAAGAGCAGTGTTCATTCAGTTACCATGCTCACACATTACATCTTACTCTCTCAGCACAATCCCATTGAGGCAATAACACAATGATAATTCACCTGGGACGACGCTGGGCCTATGAGACACGGGACTAAGAGGCGGATAACCTGTGGTTCAGAGAAATACACAAAAACATAGTCAGAGATGTTGTCCTGGCATGTATCAACTAACATAACATTAAAATGAACACAGAATAAACAGCAATGTATGTTGTGTTAGCTTTAACATTAGCCTTAATCAGGCCATTTAAGGACTTTTCAGTCTAATTTATATTTTTCTCTTTTATACAATATATATAAATATACCTACATGAGCTTTATTTGTGTAAATCAGCATTATTGTGTTTGTGTTGGACTCAGTCTATACTCACTGAGTCAAATGCAGTGTGCTTAGCATGACTTTAAACCTCTAGACTAGCATTAGAACTGGAACGGCTAATCCAAAGTTGTGGAATAAGGATTAGCCGTTCCAGGTGTATTGTAGTTCTGTGGTCTAGACGAGGTTTAAACTCACACTAAGCACACTGCATTTGACCAAATTAGTTCACCTTAAAGACTTTATCAGCACGATATATATTTTTGCAGTAACAAAAAAAAAATTGTAACGTCAATTAAAATAACAAAAACACCAAAAAACATAACAATGACTAGGAACAATAAAATAATTGTGATACTATAAATGAGAAGTAACAATACAAATATTAATATGTGAGTATGTTTATGTTATTAATAAAAGTATATTTCTCTCTATGGTGGGTTATAACAGTTATACTGCTGTTATACTGGTGGGTTAGACGGCCCGTTGGGTGTTCCCGTTATACTGGTGGGTTAGACGGCCCGTTGGGGGCTGCTGTTATACTGGTGGGTTAGACGGGCCGTTGGGGGCTGCTGTTATACTGGTGGGTTAGACGGGCCGTTGGGGGCTGCCGTTATACTGGTGGGTTAGACGGGCCGTTGGGTGTTCCCGTTATACTGGTGGATTAGACGGGCCGTTGGGGGCTGCCGTTATACTGGTGGGTTAGACGGGCCGTTGGGGGCTGCCGTTATACTGGTGGGTTAGACGGGCCGTTGGGGGCTGCCGTTATACTGGTGGGTTAGACGGGCCGTTGGGGGCTGCCGTTAGATGTGCGACTCCCTGTTTCTCCCTCTCACCTGGGGGTCCGGCATACCCCTGTAACACCAGCTTTCTGCCATCCTGTGAGGGGAACATTCTGACCCCCACCCCGAGGGCGGCGCCGGGGGGTCCGGCCTCGCCCGTCTCCATAACGGGGCGTTGGGGCTGGAGTGGGCGGGACGGGGAGAGCGGATTGGAGGGGTGGTGGGGAGAGGGGAGGGGCAGGTGGAGTGGGCGGGATGGAGAGAGTGGATTGGAGGGGTGGTGAGGAGAGGGGAGGGGCAGGTGGGATACCGGGGGGGTCCTGGGGGGGTTTAGGGGGATCCAGATGTAAGGGGTACCAGAACCCCCAGGTCTGGGTGCTACTGGGAGGGCGGGAGGCGGGGGCTTGGTTTCCACTGCAGCGCCTGAGGGCTCCTTTACTCCATGAACAACTGAAAAAGAAGAAAAGAGAGAGAGGGGAGAGAGGGAAAGAGAGAATGAAACGGAGAGTAAGAGAGAGGGAGAGCATGAGAGGGGGTGAAAGAGAGAGAGAGACAGAAAAGATGAGAGGGAGAGAAAGAGAAAAGGAAAAAGGATATGCACAGTTAGAACACACACTGTAGTTCCTGTGTGGGCATTTTTCGAGTCCATTGTTACTTCACTGTAAGCTGGAGACTCACCAGCTGCTGTGTAATTATGTTTGTGCAGTGCATTGTGGGAATGTCACATGTTCTCTGTTTATCCCATTAGCTTCCCCTCCTCTCTTTAAAGAGCATGTATGGGACACCACCCGACTGTACCCCAAATTCAGCACAGAGCAACTCTCCATCTGTAAGTGGCCCAACACACACACACACACACGGGCAGATTCACTCATTAAAAGTAACTCTGGTTAGACGAGGTCACTGCTAAATTGGAAAACAAGTGAAGCAAAGTTTACACACATTTTAGCTGCACTCTCTGACACACACACACACACACGCGCGCGCGCACACACACACACACACACACACACGGGCAGATTCACTCATTAGAAGTAACTCAGGTTAGACGGGGTCACGACTAAATTGGAAAACAAGCGAAGCAGAGTTTCACAGGGCAGACATCTTAGACATGTCTCCCCGTGGTGTCCTCATCTGACCGGCTATAAATGCTTTTCCGTCACGTAAGACCGGCAGAAACACTTTAAAGACAGGATGCAGGTACGTCTCCAAGGGCAGGAGATGCTGTAGAAACTTCCCTGGATCTCAGCGCTGTGACTCACCCTACTGTCAAAAATCAGGCCCAGTGCTTTTACATACAGAGTTACTTACGCACACACATACAGAGTTACTTACGCACACACATACAGAGTTACTTAAGCACACACATACAGGGTTACTTAAGCACACACATACAGAGTTACTTACACACATACAGAGTTACTTAAACACACACATACAGAGTTACTTACGCACACACATACAGAGTTACTTACACACATCCAGAGTTACTTAAACACACACATACAGAGTTACTTAAACACACACATACAGAGTTACTTACACACATCCAGAGTTACTTAAACACACACATACAGAGTTACTTAAACACACACATACAGAGTTACTTACGCACACACATACAGAGTTACTTAAGCACACACATACAGGGTTACTTAAGCACACACATACAGAGTTACTTACACACATACAGAGTTACTTAAACACACACATACAGGGTTACTTAAGCACACACATACAGAGTTACTTACACACATACAGAGTTACTTAAACACACACATACAGAGTTACTTACACACATCCAGAGTTACTTAAACACACACATACAGAGTTACTTAAGCACACACATACAGAGTTACTTACACACATACAGAGTTACTTAAACACACACATACAGGGTTACTTAAGCACACACATACAGAGTTACTTACACACATACAGAGTTACTTAAACACACACATACAGGGTTACTTAAGCACACACATACAGAGTTACTTACACACATACAGAGTTACTTAAACACACACATACAGAGTTACTTACGCACACACATACAGAGTTACTTAAGCACACACATACAGGGTTACTTAAGCACACACATACAGAGTTACTTACACACATACAGAGTTACTTAAACACACACATACAGAGTTACTTAAGCACACACATACAGAGTTACTTAAACACACACATACAGAGTTACTTAAACACACACATACAGAGTTACTTAAACACACACATACAGAGTTACTTAAGCACACACATTCAGTGCTACTTAAGCACACACATACAGAGTTACTTAAGCACACACATACAGAGTTACTTAAGCACACACATACAGGGTTACTTAAACACACACATACAGAGTTACTTAAGCACACACATACAGGGCTACTTAAGCACACACATACAGAGTTACTTAAGCACACACATACAGAGTTACTTAAGCACACACATACAGGGCTACTTAAGCACACACATACAGGGTTACTTAAACACACACATACAGGGTTACTTAAGCACACACATACAGGGTTACTTAAACACACACATACAGTTACTTAAGCACACACATACAGGGTTACTTAAACACACACATACAGGGCTACTTAAGCACACACATACAGGGCTACTTACACACATACAGAGTTACTTAAGCACACACATACAGAGTTACTTACACACATACAGAGTTACTTAAGCACACACATACAGAGTTACTTAAGCACACACATACAGGGCTACTTAAGCACACACATACAGGGTTACTTAAACACACACATACAGGGTTACTTAAGCACACACATACAGGGTTACTTAAACACACACATACAGAGTTACTTAAGCACACACATACAGGGTTACTTAAACACACACATACAGGGCTTAGGCAAACAGCCAGCAGTGTCACCACTGGCAGTAGTTTCAGCATAACATTAGTAATGAAGGGTTAACATGGTTTGTTTTTTATCCATATTGTACTTGCATTTCATTTTACAGGTTATATAAAATGATATATTCTGTTCTATTCAACATTCCCTGTTATTTTCCATTCAATAAGAACTGGCTGAGTAACAGTGTGAGTCAGTTGGCAATATATGACAGATCGGGGCCTATCCTCAACTCCTACAGGCCTTGAGCGAAAAGCAAGAAGGGAGTATGCAGCTGGACTGTGGGAAAATAAGTTTTATTTTATTACCTAATGAGGTGGTAGTCCTTGATACTGACACACACACACACACAGATGTTTGCACAGCCTCTCTGGGAGGGTATAAGAAATTGTAGATTGTGGACTGTAAATAATCCTTTTTTTAGTACGGGTCTTAACTTTGTCGACAGGCATAATCTTTCTGCAGAAATAAAGATCCTTCTAATTGGATCCAGTGTGAAGTGTTTTCCTGACTGGGTGACCTCTTTATTACAAGTCATTTTTTTATCCTCAAGCCAGCAGTACACAATGTGCAGGTCTAGTAACTCTGGATCTATACTGCTCCAATATAAGTGAGTTCACAGATGTGCAGATCTATTTTGTGCAGGATCTAGATGGTCAGAATCAGAGGAAACAGAAACCTCTTTTCAGTTTTCGCTGCTCTTTTTTAAAGTGGAGGGTTTGGGGAGAGACTCTTCATCTCCAGGAAGCTGTTGGGAAGTGTGGAGCCTGATAAGGAGATGCAAGGTGAGGCTATCACACTAACAGACTGTCTGACAACCACAATCACTGAGGCGATGACGTAAAGGTCAAATGGTCCCAGTGAGAAATGTGTGAGGGGCTATTAAGGTATTCTTGTTGAATATTTTGTTGATAGAAATCAATTCATAAAACCATAATTCTATAAATGACCTGCATTTAGGGCTTGATTTACTAATATCTTTACAGTGTGCAAAACCTTTTAGTACATGCAAAACTAATAACACAACCAATTATTGGTGCAAAACAAATACCATGACCAATCTTTTTTTTTTTTTTTGTGTGCTAAAATGTTTTGCACACGCTAAAAGTCTTAGTAAATCAAGCCCTTACACTTTAAAGGCTCAAATATTATAAAAAATATAACTAGAGAGACACCGTAAAGTTGCAAAATGTTATAAGTGTGCACAAAGCAAATAAATTCCACTCAAAATAAGTACAGACACTTGTCCGAAGAGCACTGGAGCGCGCAACACGTTTCGACTCAGTCTCTTCTTCAGACAATGAAGGCTGAAATATTGTAATTCTGGGATGAGGCCAGTGCGCACACACACACACACACACACACACACACACACACACACACACACACACACACGCACACACACACACACAGACCAGCGCTCACTCTTTGTAGTACTTCATTGCACAAGTTTGTACTGGCGTCCAGACTCGGACGGAATGGGTTCTGTCTGTTCCTCATTGTATAAAATGTTTAATTAATAAACAAGTTGCCAAAATAAAAAAAATGGTTGTTTTGGCCTTTCTTGAGGACGTCTGTCTTATCCGTTGTCTGATTTCAGAAAGGGCTTCAAACCAAGGTCTGGACAAGGTGTGGCCGTTGGAGATCCCATGCCAGTTGTTATTAAGTGTTCGAGATCTCCATGGTCCTGGAAAACCGTCACATTAAAGCTCTCTCAATCGGGCGCTGGGAATAATGTCCCAGTACGGCTGCATGAGAAATAAACTCCTCGTTCTGCCCTACTGGTCCTATGTGGTGAGTATTCTGGCACAAAATCGCTTCTGTGCATCGTTGGCCAGGGGGGGATGGGGGGGGGAACGGGGGGGGTTGCGACACATTGGCAATTCCTTGTCTAACTTTGTGGGGAAATGAAGGATAAATAAAATATATTGAGGATGCGTTTGGGATATGGGAACGCCGTTTCTTTCCCCCTCCTCCCTGGAGTCCAGCTGGATAAATTGCTTCCAGAACTTTTACCTCGCCCCAACCCATGGCCAAGAGCCAGACCGATGAATAACATGAGAACAACTGTGATCAGATATTTTAGCGTAGTTATACACTCCATCTGCTCCAACAGATTTACCCCAGGTTAGCAAGAACGAATAACTCTGACCACTGCTGTGCTTAGACACGACCCTATATGGCCTGCAAAAAAATTATAAAAGGGATGTGACCTTTGGAAAATTACTGTGATTGGTTAATCAGGTTAGCCTTTACAAGTTTTTTTAAAATTCCTTAGAACTGTGGAAAATCCTGGAGTTACGGTCCTCATGGTATAAACTGAAACAATGACATCGCTTCTGAGCAATGATGAGGTCATTGTTTCGGGATCCGTAGGGGCGCCTGAGAGCTTGCTGACATCACCACACACATGTGCAGTGCAGTGTGGGATAGCGCTCTGTTCTCCGAGTGCGGAACGCAGGGCGGATGTTCCCAGTGTGAAGATTCAAAGCTTCACTGTCACCCAAGGCAAGACTGTTCACTGAGAGAAAGAGGCCATTTGCAATGAGCAGAATCGAGACACAATGAGGCTGTTTTTAAAGCTCAGACTCGAGACACAATGAGGCTGTTTGTAAAGCTCAGACTCGAGACACAAAGAGGCTGTTTGTAAAGCTCAGACTTGAGACACAAAGAGGCTGTTTGTAAAGCTCAGACTCGAGACACAAAGAGGCTGTTTGTAAAGCTCAGACTCGAGACACAAAGAGGCTGTTTGTAAAGCTCAGACTCGAGACACAAAGAGGCTGTTTGTAAAGCTCAGACTCGAGACACAAAGAGTCTGTTTGTAAAGCTCAGACTTGAGACACAAAGAGGCTGTTTGTAAAGCTCAGACTCGAGACACAAAGAGGCTGTTTGTAAAGCTCAGACTCGAGACACAAAGAGGCTGTTTGTAAAGCTCAGACTTGAGACACAAAGAGGCTGTTTGTAAAGCTCAGACTCGAGACACAAAGAGGCTGTTTGTAAAGCTCAGACTCGAGACACAAAGAGGCTGTTTGTAAAGCTCAGACTCGAGACACAAAGAGGCTGTTTGTAAAGCTCAGACTTGAGACACAAAGAGGCTGTTTGTAAAGCTCAGACTTGAGACACAAAGAGGCTGTTTGTAAAGCTCAGACTTGAGACCAAGCGCAACGGTGGTCAGTACTGACTGAGATTCAAGGCACAAAGAACCCAGCGAACAAGTACCTTTCGGACTGCTGTTGGAAATAGCTAAATAACTACAGGCCTTTCGGCATGCCTGGATGTAGCAGAATACTAGAGGTAGGCAGGGCCAGACTGGGAGCAGTATACTAGTGGTAGGCAGGGCCAGACTGGGAGCAGTATACTAGTGGTAGGCAGGGCCAGACTGGGAGCAGTATACTAGTGGTAGGCAGGGCCAGACTGGGAGCAGTATACTAGTGGTAGGCAGGGCCAGACTGGGAGCAGTATACTAGTGGTAGGCAGGGCCAGACTGGGAGCAGTATACTAGTGGTAGGCAGGGTCAGACTGGGAGCAGTATACTAGTGGTAGGCAGGGCCAGACTGGGAGCAGTATACTAGTGGTAGGCAGGGTCAGACTGGGAGCAGTATACTAGTGGTAGGCAGGGCCAGACTGGGAGCAGTATACTAGTGGTAGGCAGGGCCAGACTGGGAGCAGTATACTAGTGGTAGGCAGGGTCAGACTGGGAGCAGTATACTAGTGGTAGGCAGGGCCAGACTGGGAGCAGTATACTAGTGGTAGGCAGTGCCAGACTGGGAGCAGTATACTAGTGGTAGGCAGGGTCAGACTGGGAGCAGTATACTAGTGGTAGGCAGTGCCAGACTGGGAGCAGTATACTAGTGGTAGGCAGGGTCAGACTGGGAGCACAATTCGAGAGGGGGGGGGGACTAATCACCAGATAAGTTTCCTCGACCCTCATCTCAGCTGGCCCACCCACACAGCCATGCCCACGGCAGGTCGCTAAAAGCCCCGCTAACACTGCCGACTAGCAGGAGAGGCTCTTCCCTAAATGTATACCCAAGCTGGATGAAAGCTCATTAAAAGCAGGGTTTGGACAGAGTGTGCTATGTCTTCTTAGAGGTGCCAAACAAAAAGTGAACTATCCATGCAAACATGCAGAGCTACACTCTGTCCCAGTTTTTATGCACATAAATAACAGTTTGCCTTCATTTTATTTGAAAGATATATTGTAAAATCGCGGCATAGAGGCCAGCTCTTCTGAGCAGCGATATTTAGGCCTGAGGCAGAGAGAGAGAGAGAGGAGGCAGAGAGAGAGGGGGCGAGCTCCAGTGACTCAGCTCATTAATGAAAAACAGACTCAAATCAACCTGTTTACTTTACTTTCAGCGTAAACGTGTACGCTGTGAAAGTGGGACCAGATGTGGAAGAGGAAGGCAATGCTTCCCTGGCAGGAAACGGAATACACTGATATACATATAGAAATAAAACACCGTTTGCATTTTAGCCATTTAGCAGATGTTCTTATATAGAGGAAGTGACTGATTAAATAATTTAAAATATAACTGGATATTTCTCTGGAGCCATGTTGGTAAAGTTAAACCTGCCCCCTCATAAGACCAGTTCCCTAACCGTTACGCTGCATTTCCATCTGTGCAATATCATCACGTTTAGAGAGGATATTGCCTCACTTCACAACATATAGGCAAATATACAATTATTGCCACTTTTCAGTACCAATTTTTTTATATGAATGCTTTTTTTAACTGTATATATATTGTGATATTTCCCAAAAATAGTCATAGTTTTATGATGATGTGGTGATGACATGGGCGGCTTGTTTACCCTCATCATGGCAGTAGCCGAGGAAAGTGACGTTGACGATTTCATGAATCCAACATACAGACGTTTTTGTCAGAGAGAAGAGCGCAGCGCACGGCTTTCTTTCTCCTCACTGACATTATTTTCCGTTTGTCTGCACCTCGTCAAACCGGGAGGATTTTTTCCTCCAGTGCTCCCCAAGAAAAACACATTTGTGTCAAGTACTAAGAAAGCCATGTTATAAATGACATACCGACGCGTTCAAATAATGAATCGGTTCCAAAAGTTGAACG
Source organism: Ilyophis sp. 1 JC-2022 (assembly GCA_022702515.1). Taxonomy (NCBI): domain Eukaryota; kingdom Metazoa; phylum Chordata; class Actinopteri; order Anguilliformes; family Synaphobranchidae; genus Ilyophis; species Ilyophis sp. 1 JC-2022. The sequence goes on along the minus strand of CM040395.1, from coordinate 3,272,771 downwards.
TCACAACAGCATCTGTTTTCAGATAGGGATCGCGGAGCCCCTCAAATCTGGTGTGTAAAATCGTGACGTACCGCAGTCAGGCATGTGAAAAAGTGACCCATTTCCTCCTGGTAACACCCAAAAATTAAGATTGACACCATTAGCCCCTATCCCATTACCATGTGACTCACGTCTAGAATTGCGGAGTTACGTTTCTTACACCGTAGGCGGTTTATGCTCTATAGCACAACCCAAACTGTCCGACTGATCCCAATTAATGGATCTCTCCTGGTTAAAATGTAGCCTAAACAATATGTTCACGTATAGAACTAAATCATGTTGAACATATGATATGTCAAAGCACCTGCGTGTAGGCTGTAATTAGCATGTGCACGGCACACGCACATGTAAAGCCATATTATCCCCTCTTCTCACAGTCTTCTGAACCCTGCTCTAACACACGTCACCAAGCTGCTTGTGGCCTTACCAGTTAAAAAAAGAAAAGGAAAATGTGGCAAGTTAAGTTTATATAGCAGCTTATTGGCCTGGTTTACCCTTCAGCACACGCAAAATCAATAATGTGACCAATCATTGGTCATGGCATTTGTTTTGCACCAATCATTGGTTGTGTTATTAGTTTTGCGTGTGCTAAACGGTTTTTGTAAATGTGTCTTACCAGTTTAAAAATAAAATCTATCAGGGGGGCAAGTCTCTATACTCAAATGTGTGTTACCGCACGGTGTCTCTGCAAAAGGGAAAGAAAGCACACAGAAATGAAATGCAGATGTTGAATTTTGGGTAGCCTAATCCTTTCCTCCTCCTTACCCATCCAATCCCAGAGACTGTAAAACCATGCTTCTGTGATCAGCAAACGACCCCAGGCTTTTTGGCTTGGATTTTTTTTGGATATTTTTTTGCGAGTATTATGCTTCTTAAATACTTTTATTGATCGTGATTTACTGCACTGTCCTGGAATTTACAGCTTTTATATTACCCCCTGTTGGGATAGGAGTAGGTAGTTAGGTTGCATTTAGCTTATAGTAGGCCTAGGTTACAGTCCGTCTTACATGATACACACATCATTTGATTGGTACAGGGCGCCTAATTCTGCATTCAAGATAACTCTTGGACTTGGCTTGGAAAAAAACGAGCTATAACCTTTTTTTTTTTTACGGTCTATGGCTTTAACTTGGCAAAATTGCATCGTCATCCTCCAAGTCGGAAACTCTGACTAGACCTCAGCCTTTCCGAATCCGACCTGAAGGCCACTGACGTCTGGTCAACTCATAAACACAACACACTTTGTAGTTAATGGAAAAATAAATTAGACGTTTTAACACATCATTGAGTGTGTCTTTTGCCTTATTCGCTTATAATGTTTTGTATTTATAATTCCACGCTTAGTGATACAAGATTTTATTAAATTGATTCGCTCAAAGCCTCTATCTACAGTAGGCTATCTAGCATTAGCTAGTACAGCAATATTTTTCCTCAGCTGGTCAGTTTCAAGAAAAGTTGAGGTTAATTGACCAACATCGGCTATTTTTCCTGACGGGTTTGTTTCTGCATTGTCAACGTAGCTTGAATTTTGAAAGGATTTTTTCCTACGGTTTATGTCTTGAACGCACGTATAGGCTAGGTATCGTATCCTCTTTCTATATGCCTATATGCCTACAATTCTTTGATCGGCTAGAAACCGTGGGTGCGTCCCAATACTCGAAAAATGCACCCTCCTTTCCTCCATTCGGGAGGCATCTTGTGAAATCTTTCTTTAGGAATCACCGTGTTGTGCCTTGTCGTGAATGCAACATAAGTGCTGAAAAAGAAAGTGTTGTTGAAAGAAGAGTGGACTGGGAGAAGTATCTCGACAATATGGTTTCCCGGTAACTCTCCAATGGACCACGGAATGGACTCCGAGCTTTCCCTATTCTGGTTTTATCATCTCAGTTTAGATTTGCAATTACGCGTTTTATTTATTTGTTTTTCTCTTGGTTTAATACAATTTAGAACATATAACAACGACATCTTGTGCCTGCGGACCACCTTGGCGTCGATTCGCGGTACGCAGGTAAGCGTTCCTCAGCAAGTCACTTCACGTCAATACTACAGCGGCACCGTGCATCAGTTTAGAACATTCACCGTCTGCGTAACAGCTTAGGTTACAGGTAAGTCACCTCTCCATATGTAAGGTTCTCTCGAATTTGGTTCTTGTATTCTGAACTCTTTCAATACACTGGCTGTCATCTCACCTATGAAACCGATTCATTCTATCTAGGGGGTTTACTACGAAGCAGGATTACTGAGTTAACGTTAGCTGGATAACTGCACTGATTAAAACCCGGAAAGCTGCCAAATCTGGAACATGGACTGAAGTAAAAAGAGCTGTTCCGGGTTTTTCTCAGTGGAGTTATCCAGCTAACTCAGTACTCCTGAATCGTAGTATACCCCTTCTCAAAAAAAAATCTGGAATAATGTTTTCAATTAAATATTTTGTGGGAATTTGTGTCATATCTCAGAATAATAATATATGGTATTATATTTAGGCCTTGTATATTTATGATGTGGAAATATCAACATAAATGCATGCTGAAATATTCAGTAGTGCAGCAGTGTAGTACCAGAGATAAGGAATTTGATTTGATTTTCTGGGTCGGGACTGATACGTACTTCCTTGTGTGAGAAACCTACTTTTCCTCATTAAATACAGTGGAGACCAAAGGTTTGAGGGCAGTGACACAATTTTTGTTGTTTTGGTTCTGTATTCTAGAACATTGAATTTGAAATGAAACAGTGACTATGATGTTAAAGTGCAGACTTTCAGCTTTAATTTGAGGGTTTTTACATACATATCAGGTGAACCGGGTAGCAATTGTAGCCCTTTTTATACATAGTCCCCCCCCATTTTAGGGGACGAAAATAATTGGACAAATTAACATAAACTAAAGTCCTCATATTTAATATTTGGTTACATATACTTTGCATGCCTGTAAGTCATCAAGGGTCTGAGGTATTAAATGAGCCTCAAACCATCACTCTGCTGCAAGATATGCAGTATATATGGATGATCACTTTAATGGTTTCTTCTCTTGACTTATTTTTCCATAGAGTTCAATAGGAAAATGAGTAAGGAAAAACAACCCTTAAAGTGATCCATCAATATCTACTGCATATCTGGCAGCTGAGTGGTGGTTTGAGGTTTGTTTGATACCTCAGAGTCTTGAAGACTTACAGCCATTTAGACAACCATGTGTTCCATACTGTTCCAGCATAATTTACAGCTAAATCTAGTCCCACCCCCCAATTCCCATAGAGATCCATTCAAATGCAGAGAAGTTATAGTAACTATTATAAGAGTATCTGAAAATAAGATATCAAGAGTCTTTTGATGTTGTTGGGTCACAGACATCAGGAAGTCATGGCATGCAAATGATATGCAACCAAATATTAAATATGAGGACTTTATTTAAGTTTATGTTAATTTGTCCAATTACTTTTGGTCCCCTAAAACGGGGCTACAATTGCTACACGGTTCACCCGATATGTATGTAAAAACCCTCAAATTAAAGCTGAAAGTCTGCACTTTAACCTCATAGTCACTGTTCCGTTTCAAATCCAACATTCTGGAATACAGAGGTTGTGTCTCAGTTGCGAGGCTGTGACCTGTAGTGGTCGCATCCTCCGTAGGACAGTTCTTTGTAGAGAGGAAGGCTGGGCTGGCTTTTGAACAGCAGCTGAAATGGGACAGTCTACGAAGGATTCACGTGTACGTCACAGAGTTCCCGCCCACAACCTCCTCGGACCTAAACAACCAGCGTGTGAGAACTTAAGCCAGTGAGAGACACAAAAAAATGAAACCGCGAGTAAAATGGAAAAAATACTGAAATATAAAAATGGAAAATTTAACCGATGTATTTTTCAAAATCAGCCGAAAGTATGCTGCATTTCGAGGCCGCATTTCAAGGAGTCTTCGTAGGTCACTGTGGGACAGTACTACGGATGTATGCGGTCCTGAAATGCAGCCTTCGTAGGTCACAGCCTCGCAATTGAGACACAGCCATTGTGTCACTGCCCTCAAACTTTTGGTCCCCACTGTATAAAACTATTAATTCGATTGAATTGACTGAAGAGTTGTTAAAATGCACAGGAGCCTTCTTTTAAAGACTTAATAATAAGGTAATAAACCAGCATGACTCACTTGGTTGGCCTGGAGAGGTTGCGGATGAGTCGGGAACGTTCCGGGCGATTACAGTCAGCTGTCCCTGCATGTTGTGGACAGAGACGGTGAGGGTTTTTATATCCTGAGCCTGGTTTCGTTGGGTCGTGTGGAGCTGTTGCACCTGGGCCCAGACGCTGGTGGCGTGGCGGTTCAGTGTATCCGCCACGCGCTGAAGGCTGGTCGACACGTCACCGCCTGTTTTATCGCCGACGGTCGCGTGCGTCCGCCGCCGAGCCAGCTCCGCCCTCACCTGCTGGCTCAGCTGCTCCAGCCTTGCCCTCAGCTCCTCCACCTGGCTGCCGCTAGGGGGCGGAGCCTCCCGGTCGCTCGTCCCGCAGGCCCCGCCCACCTGGCGGCCGCAGGTGGCGTTGAGGTTCCGGAGTTCCTCCGCCTGCTTGGTCACCGACTCCCCTAAACTGCCGACGGAACCCTTCAGAGCCCCGATCTCGCCTCTCAGGGCCAGAAGCCCCGCCTGTTGGTCCGCCAGGTTCCTGCTGTTGTGCTGGCCAATCAGAAGTTGCCGCTGCACGAGGCTCTCCAGCTCCCGCAGCTTCTCGCCGTCGCCGCGCACCGTGTCCAGCTCGCTCCCGAGGAGGCGGACCTCCCTCAGGACGTCGTCGAAGGCCCCCGGCCGCGCCCCCGCCCCGCACCCCGTCGAGCACTGCCTCCCCAGGGCGTTCAGCTTCGCCTCCAGCCCCTCGATCTGCCGCCCGTTGGACGTCGCCTCCCGTCGCACCTCCTCCACGGCATCGTCGGGGAAGGAGCTGTTGCCGTTGGCGATCTCCACCAGCATGGCGGTGAACTGGTCCTCCGTGGAGCCCAGGCGCTCCTCCAGGAGGGTGCGCAGGGCGTCGGTCTCGTTGGAGATGCGCCGGCCCAGCTTCTCGTCCACATAGAAGCAGAGGGTCTCGGCGTTCCTCTCGGTGACGTTGATGCGCCCCTCCAGGTCCTCCAGGCTAGGGCCGAACATGTCCTCGATGCGCAGCGCGGAGAAGCGCTCCAGCTCGTTGTCTATGCGGGCGTTGAGGGCGCGGTGGGCGTCGCCCAGGCGCCCCACCTCCCTGCGCAGGTCGGCGATGTCGTCGGCCCCCCGGAGGGTCCTGACTGTACTGTCCGTAGTGTCCGGGGACCCCAGCTGGAGGCGAAGTTCGCGGATCTCCTCCCTAAGCCCCGCCTCCTTGTGGTCCAGCCGCTGGGCCAGGCTCTGGTAGCCGACACCCTGCTGCTCACACGCCTTCCGCAGGGTCTGCAGGCCTAAGTCACAGCAGTTCTGCAAGGCGGACGTCTTTGCCTCTACGCTCTCCAGAAGCTCCGCCCTCAGGTCTTTGAGCCGGCTCTCCATGTAGGAATGCAGGGGGTCCAGAGAGTAAGGGGCGTGTCCATGCGATGAAGAGGCGTGGTCAATTGATGATGGGGCGTGGCCCTTTGCGGAAGGGGTGTGTCCCTGAGAAGAGGGGGCGTGGTCCTGTGAGGAATAGGCAGGGTTGTCACCTGAAGGGGCGTGTCCCTGAGAAGAGGGGGCGTGGTCCTGTGAGGAATACGCAGGGTTGTCACCTGAAGGGGCGTGTCCCTCTGGTGGATGGGTGTGGCTGGCCAGGTGCACGCTCTCAGTGGAGCCAGCGGTCAGGTCGCTGACCGGCAGGTGCAGGGTGTTGAGCAGCGTCAGCAGCATCTTGCTGGTGTCCTCCTGGACGTCCAGTCTCAGATTCTCGTTCATGCCCGTAATGGCCGCCTGCAGGTCCAACACGGTCTGGGACAGGCGATCCATCTCCCCCTCCAGTCTCCGCACCCTGTCCCCGCCCTGCCCCCAATTCAGGGCCGCTGCCTCTCTTACACCTGGTCCTGATGTGGGGGGGGGGGGGGAAATCAGAGGTTATCACATGACCTGTCACATGGCCACTGAGCTCAATTTCCGTTAGCAGCCCAGGGCGTTTTCTCCCAACACAAGTAAGCCCCAGAGTCTCTTCATAGACCGGCATCTATGTTTAGCTTTACTTGTATGGGAATGTGACAAACTGCCTACCTGTTACCATGGCGATGTATTGGAGCCTATTATCAGGGATAATTCCGTTTTTTTTGTTCCGGGCTATTAATAGGGACCAGCTGTGTTAAAGGCTTGGCATTTAATAGAAGCTTTATAAGTACTCTTATCAATGGGCTTCCTTTCTGCATGTGGAAATGTACAGACACTATTATAGCAGTTATTGGGCAATACCCTACAATCACATTATTTGAACTCAACCATGTCATTGAGTAGCTAATAAAAAAAGGAATGTTGATATTTTTTATGAAGTAAAATGAATAATGAGCAGCAGGCAGATCAAACAGAATCTGAATAGCAACGAACAGACATGTGTGGGTTTATTAGGAATTCCAAGGAGGGTGGAATTTTAATTGGGTGCCTTACTGAGCCTGTGCTGGTCTTCTCCCGGGATTGGCTGGGGCTGGGGCTGGGGGCGTGGTCTCTGCACAGTTTGTCCACTCATGGTGCCTTTCTTCTCCTTGCAGTCGGGACCCTGGAACCCAGGGCAGCACCTCCATTGCAGCTGTGTCACTGTCTTATATGCAGTTCTATAGATGGGCCGGAACTGTGTTCGGTACCTGAGCAAGAGACATGAACCATAAACCATGAACTCTGACCTGTGAACTGTGACCTATGAACCATGACTGACCGGTACCTGGGCAGAAGACATGCACTGCAGAGATACTTTCATAGATGAGGAGATACAGTGGATGACGGCGAACGCCATTCAGTAGCGCTAGCTTAGCATTTTATGACATCTGTTGCACTTTGCGGCTCAGGTCCTAATGCTGTGTGTTGTGGCCTTCCGTTGTTAAAATGTTTCTGCACTAAAAGTAGAACATCGTGTCTAAAGTGCCCTGCACAGAGAAACGGTATACTGCACTGCTATGAAGTTGTTCAGGAGTATAAAATGTCCTTTTTAGAGGTGTCACAAAAAAAAGAAAATATCCACAGAGGACTGAAACCACACCTCCATCTTAGATGAACAAACCTTGAACTCTGAGCATGAGCACATTCAACAGTAGACCCTCAGATCCATTTGTTATTTAAAGCACCAAATCCTCAGTCCCTACGGTAGCACTGAATGCTTATGTAAAGACTGTTCAGTCAATGTTTTACATGCACATGTATAAGAGTCACTATATAAGGTAAGAGCAACTGCCATATGACTAAAAAACCAAAATGTAAACGTAATTCAGTACATTAAAATATTCGACCGGGGGTCGTGGGCACTGTCTCTAATTTGAGTCCCACCAGTTAACCGCTTCTTTGCTCATAGCCTGGCCTTTAAGTTCAGTTTGTTTTTATCATTGCTTCTTCTTATAACACAACTTGTACAGAAGTCCACCTCATTGGTAGATCCGGTGCAAATCAATCACAAAAATGGCGTTCTGTGTATAATTACTTTACATGACATTATCGGGCAGACGCTTTTATCCAAAGCGACGTACAATAAGTGATGATGGCAAATGCTAAGCCTTGCCATTTTCAATTTGGTAAATTCCTGTCTTTGTTCTGTTTTCCCACACTCACAGTATACCTCTTGTACGTTTAATGTGAGATTGGTGTTATACAAATCAATATTACGTATTCAGTCGGTGACAAAGCACTCAACTTTCCCACAGATCGCATCAAATCAAATGGGGAATCTTGCTTCAATCTAATGGCTGGGATCTCGGCTACCGCAAATGGCCTCCTTGCCGTTGCCCCAAAACACATTTTGGGTGAACCACATAAAACAACTGGAACATTCTTCTTAAATCGAAACGGGTTTTGATTAATTGTGGAACGGGAAACGCGTTTTGAACTCAAGTACAACAAGCAAGCCCCATATAGCATTGGTTTTTCTTTTTTCCTTTCATGTGAAAACATGTGTTTATTGTTTCCTGCGACTCGCGCCTGCATGGGATGGGCTAGGCAGCTGTGCGCTGTTTTTTTGGGACAGTGTGCACACAGGTCGTCCACCCACCCACTCTCTCGAGGCACTTACGTCATGCGCTCTGCGCAGTCCGGTTGATGCGGTGGACACGGCGCGGGCTCCGGCTCCAGATAGCTCTCCGCGCTTCCCAGTACTGAGCAAGTCACATTCTTGTACACAACACGCGCGCACCAATTCCTGTAATGGACGCATATGTAAATTTGAAATGCATATGTAAATTTGAAGAAAACAAAAACGCACAATCTATTGACATGGAAAATGTTACAAGAACTTTAGTGTCCCACCCACAGCGTGTCTTTTGTTATTCAAACTGACCCAAACTGTCCTCTTTCAGTGCTACAATAAGTTAATTGGACGCTGCTCCGCGTGATCTCTCCCACTGCAACATTCCATGGAGACTAATAGCTAGGATAGTCACAAAGGAATGATGATCGTATAGTTTTGGGAGTGTTGGAATTGCAGTAATAAAATTAACCAGTTATAAACTATGATTGCACCATGTGCTTTGGCACACCACACACGAAGTCAAAAGCCACATAAAAGCACACGGTGATAAAAAAAAACAAAAAAACGAAACGGAATAACGGCAGCTCGAAAACCCCACCACTAATAAATTGCTAACCGAACAGAGTTTGTACCAGAAATACCAGCACATAAACAAAATAAACGAGCAGGTTACTCACTTATTCCGGTGTCTGTGGCCCCCTCCGGAATACGCGGATCCCTGGAACAAATCGTAGCTGGACGGAGTTGCATCGATCAGCAAGCCAGTGAGCAGGAACGAAAGGATCGAACATCCCACGATGGATTCGATTTGAAGTCGCTTCATTTTGTACATAAATTGTGCGAGGCCATGCATATCAAATAATAATAATAATAATGTACAAAGCGCTTCCACGCCAGCTGCACCCGGCACAAATTAAACCGTTTTAACGGGCTCGGCTCACTCCTAACCACCATCTAACACTGAGTAACTTCGGGAAAGTCCTGAGTTGTTTAGGCAATCCAGACATTACGTTTGTGATCCTCTGGGAGGGGTATTAGATAGCCTATCCTCCTCCCACTCCCACAACACAAAATAAAAGTACAATACTTTTCACCACATGCCAAACGAACACTCATATATACGCTCTTATCTATACCTCTTCACTGTAAAAAAAAGTTAACCAAATTTACGTAGACTAATTAATGATGTGGCTTATAATGATATTGCCTACTGTATATGTAGGTAGGCTATACGAGCTATATCTTAATCATGGCACTCGCTGCATTAATGGAAATAACAGCGCAGTTTAAAAGGAATCAAAACTTTTCATAACTTCATACAGAGCCACATTTTGAGATGAAACATTTCTCTTTTATGTAGGATATGAGCAATAAAATAGATTCACATATTCAGAATAAATAATTATTAGTTTATTTATTCTGAGATTAATCATAGTTGTCTCGTTTTTTAATGCAAAACATTACTGAAGGTATAGGCTAGTTCATATTTCCAGCATGGAAACTATAAATCAGGCGGTGTATGAATAGATACGCAGACACATAACCAACTGTACAGTCCAAGCAAACTGAAATCTGAGTGTAACTGTTTTAAAAAAAAAAATATTGTGGACATTCTAAAGCCTTAAAGCTTTTTCCCGTGCTGAAACGTTCCACGCAGTCACACCCGCTGTGACGTCATTGCCTCTGTGCCCAGGTAGAAGCGCGATTAGTGATGCTCACAGTCCCGCGCTGGGCGCCAAGTAATTTTTTTACAAAAACAAAGAAAAAAAAACAACGACTAGTGATGCTGAGTTTCCTGCCTGACATGACTGAGGCAAACCCTTTGCCGGGGCGGATACCTGTCTTAGCTACCGTATGTAAGCCCGCATTAAGTAAACAAAGTTTGTGCCTGGTCTCGGAGAATAAAAACAAACAGCGGGAATCTATTACCGCACGCTGAGACTTGTGGACAGCCACGCGCTTTATTTTTTCTAAAAATACGCTCGAGTTCACAAAGTAACTGTCATGGGATGGGAGTGCACAGACACATGTCGAAAATTATGAAGTAATAAATGCTTCCACATGTGTGGATGTCTGGTGTTTGCGCCCCACCCCTGTCTTAATGAACAGATGATTGTTGTCACCTCAGTCACTGCCCAAGTCATGAGACACTTCCTAAGGGGGAATGGTTTGTCTCAAAGGGCGGGGTTGCCTCAGGCTTGACTCTCCTCCCGATCCCCAGATAGTATCTGCCTCTCTAAGAGGACTTTCACTCTTAAGGCATTTGGTGTTTTTTTAGTAATCCTGGGTACATTTGCTCTCTAAATTTGGTTAATTTGATAGGTAGAAGTTATTTCCTAAGCCGAGAGTGCACCAAAAATGAACCCTGGAGTTTGGTCAAGACAGTTTTATTTAGCTTCCGATTTAAGTCGCTGTGGTCCACTTCACAGCTGGTAAGAAAGAAAACAAAGCACTGATCTGCTCCAATTCCAGGAAGTAAGATGGTGGACGCATGTGGAAAAGTTCACATATGAAGTGGAGATATCATTAGTGATGCACTACCTAAACCGGTTTAGTAGACATACACAACATGGCGGTTGTGTTGACGTGAAAATATATTGTACAAATGTACTGTGGTTCTGCAGAATTTTACAGTATGAACTATTGATGACGAGAAGATGCACTGTGGTTTGGTCTCCAGCAAACAAAGTAGCCTATATGTGAAAACAGCCTCACTGAAAAGAACACTGGAGTGATCCTGGCTGGCTAATCAACCCTCTCTCTGAGAATTCTGCCCTGGGGAGCTGAGCATGCAGATTAGTCCTGTCTGTCATCCAGTGACTCCGCCCCTTCCTCACTCTGCTCCCTCTGCTCCCTCTGCTCCCTCCGCTCTCTCCTTGCGAGTCTCCATGCCTCTGCCCAAAGGTATGTGCAGGTCATCCAGAACCCCATTGTCTCTATAATCTCTCCAAATCCTCCCGTCTCACCCTGTGTCGACCTTCCTACCTGTAACTGCTTGAATCAAATTTACCGCCTAGGAGCTATTTTACAGGGCAGTAACGGGGATGGTGCTTCCTGATCTTTGCAGAAACATTCACCCCGAAAATGGAAAAATATACAGACAGTACTACAACACCCAGAGCACAATATACAGACAGTACTACAACACCCAGAGCACAATATACAGACAGTACTACAACACCCAGAGCACAATATACAGACAGTACTACAACACCCAGAGCACAATATACAGACAGTACTACAACACCCAGAGCACAATATGTGTGATTCTCTTATTTATGTGATGGCACTCCTAAATGTTAAGCAAATTACCCCTGACGTCATGACTGGGAAGAACTCTGTTTATGTATGAAAGAAGAATCATACGCACAACAGCTTTCATGCTTTATCTTTGCAATATAAAAGCGAATCATATGTATGAGCAAGTTGGCATGTCAATACAATGTTCTTATTTTTAGATTTGATCTTGAAAGAGAGTGCACGCAATCATTTCCACATTTACTTTCTTCAAACTCCCATAGTTCATAGCAAAGTTTTTGTCTATGATGTCTATGAGATGCTGGTGAAACGCTTCATGGCAATTGTATTACAATACAATACCCTGTGTTATTGTCAGAGGTGGAAAGTCCAGGGATCAGAAAGTAAAAGTCCTGCCATGTGTTTCTTCCACCCATGAACTCACTCAGCTGATTTCACTAATTAGTTCTACCTCCTGGCTGAAGAATTGTGCTAATTAGCAAATCCAGGTGATTAGAACCAAATACTGGGAGGACTTTTACTTTCTGAACCTGGATTTTACACCTCTGGTTATTATATTAAACTTCTGCCCTCCTCCTAATCTGGCGCCTCCTGGTGGTGGAATAAGTTTACTACCCACTGGATAGCGTGGGTACACAAATTCACTCTGAAAATCTGCTCTAATTTCAGTGCTCTGTGGTTCCAGCATCATAGAGCACACATAAATTAATATGCATTATGCTGTAATGTGAACTGTGGCAATTTTTTTCGGAAATGCACCATGGATATACATTTATTTTGATTTGATATTAGTTTTGAGAGTGTATTTTATAATGTTCTGTTGTTGCTGCTGTTCTTGGTAACTTAAATTATACATATAGCAATAATGGCAAAAGATAAAGACAGAAAATAATATGTAGAGAATCAATGAGGATCCTGCCCAATGATATCAGTAATGGCGGCAGGACCAATGGCTTCTGCATATGGACAGAAACTATTCCACTGATCATGATAATATTCTTATTTCTACACAGTGCAATTTTCAGTGTTCAATAAAGTCTTACAGAGTACATATTGCCCCCATTGGACTCACTTATACTCTATAAGTATTTGGTATTATACTCTATAATACCATAAAAACTCAGTGGCCACGTTATTAGGTATACCTACTTGTTAACGTTAATAGCCTGCTCCTTCAAACAGCAAATCACATGGCCGCAACTAAATATACAGTGCCATAAATAGATCTGTTGATGAATTGTTTTACAGAATTTACAGAATAAATGCACGCCACATGTAGACCTCTTCCTTCTCCAGCAGAGGGCAGCAGAGTAACATGAAAGACTTTACAGCTCATTGGGCGTGCTGTGGAGAGGCCAAAGAGCATTTGAGCCCAGGCACATGGGACCCGGATAACAGATGTTTCTCTCTCTCCCTCTCTCCTTCCCATCTGGCCACATCTCTGTAAATAATGGAGCCGGCCTGGTGTTGTCCCAATCTCCCGTTCCCAAACCTGCATGGCATGCTCTTTTCTGTCAATCGCAGGATCAGCTATGCAGTTAAAATACAACGCAGGCGTTTCAAACAGGCCCTAGAGTGTGTGCTTTCCTTTTCAAACAGGCCCTAGAGTGTGTCCTTTCCTTTTCAAACAGGCCCTAGAGTGTGTGCTTTCCTTTTCAAACAGGCCCTAGAGTGTATGCTTTCCTTTTCAAACGGGCCCTAGAGTGTGTCCTTTCCTTTTCAAACAGGCCCTAGCGTGTGTGCTTTCCTTTTCAAACTGGCCCTAGACATGTATGCTTTCCTTTTCAAACAGGCCCTAGAGTGTGTGCTTTCCTTTTCAAACAGGCCCTAGAGTGTGTGATTTCCTTTTCAAACAGGCCCTAGAGTGTGCTTTCCTTTTCAAACAGGCCCTAGAGTGTGTGCTTTCCTTTTCAAACAGGCCCTAGAGTGTGTGCTTTCCTTTTCAAACAGGCCCTAGAGTGTGTGCTTTCCTTTTCAAACGGGCCCTAGAGTGTGTGCTTTCCTTTTCAAACAGATGCCAGTTTAGGCTTTTTGGGAAACAAAGTGACTGAGAATCACTCGAGTGCTGGAACACACAGAGAAACCAGGAGACAGATGTAGTCCTCCAAGCGTTTCCCACGTATCCCAGCTCCGACAGATGATGCACATGGTCACTTTCTGCACCCCCCCTCCTCCAGGTGCACGGTTGGAGAAAGAGTGAAGCAGTGGCGGATGGGAGGGTGGCATGTCGTTTTGAACAGAACTCTTGGCTCTGACTCAGGTTGGGTGAGTCACTGGGTTGACTATGTACAGTGTGAAAAGGGGTTAGGTTAACCCTGGGTTGACTATGTACAGTGTGAAAAGGGGTTAGGTTAACCCTGGGTTGACTATGTACAGTGTGAAAAGTGGTTAGGTTAACCCTGGGTTGACTATGTACAGTGTGAAAAGTGGTTAGGTTAACCCTGGGTTGACTATGTACAGTGTGAAAAGGGGTTAGGTTAAGCCTGGGTTGACTATGTACAGTGTGAAAAGGGGTTAGGTTAACCCTGGGTTGACTATGTACAGTGTGAAAAGGGGTTAGGTTAACCCTGGGTTGACTATGTACAGTGTGAAAAGGGGTTAGGTTAACCCTGGGTTGACTATGTACAGTGTGAAAAGGGGTTAGGTTAACCCTGGGTTGACTATGTACAGTGTGAAAAGTGATTAGGTTAACCCTGGGTTAACTATGTACAGTGTGAAAAGCATAAAAATGGTTAAAGGTTAACCAGGTAGGTCAACTAAGAACGCTGTTCTCTTTGGCAGTGATGACCTGGCAACATAAAGTGTGTTGGGAATTTAAGGGATTGTGTCACCAGTCAGATGGATGCAGAGGGTAATTATGTGGCTCGATGCAGAGAGCCGCTTTTGGGCTCATTTGTCATGGACACCAGACACCTTCTTTTATTTTTTTGGAAAGCGCCATGGGATTGTTAATAGCCACAGTGAGTCATTAAATGCATCAAATACATGCGTTTGATTAAGAGGTTGTTGTTGCCCCATTTGGACATCAATTACATATGGATAGAAGGCAAATGAAAAGAAAATACAACATGTAATGAAGGTGGAGATGCACGCTAGAAACAGATGCCAAGAGTCAAAGATGAGGCTATTTACACATGTAGGGAAAATTAGCATAGCAGGTTAAAGTAATTGTACAAAAAGACATAAAGGGAGATGAATAATGAAAAGAATAAAATTTTATAAAGACGTACTCCGGCAGTTAATAATAATAAATGATACAGTCAGTGCCGGATTAAGACCCTTAGAGGCCCTAAGCACTAAAAAATGTTGGTGCCCCCATACATTTGTAATTCAAAATATAAACAATAATAAACCATAAAATAAAACATGATGACACAGGAGAGAACGCTTTATAAACAGAACTTATTCATTTTTCATAAAATTTTGAAAATGGCTATAAATTGAATTAATTTAATAATTTAAATGGTAAATTCGGCTATGAAAAATTTCTGAGGTGCCCCTTTTTCCCTTGATGCCCTAAGCACGTGCTTATTTTGCTAATAGGGTTAATCCACCACTGGATACAGTATGTGATTATCTTAGTGCAGTCTCTTTCTGTATCTCGGAGGGCATCAGACCTCCACCCTCTTCACTCTGTGGGAGGTGTGCAGTCCTTTCCTGTATCTTCTGTAATTTATTCTCCATTTTATTATTTTCCCTCCCAAATGTGGAATGACCAATCATATGTATCAGCACATTGCTGCTACCTCTGTCATTTCGGGAGAGTGTAGAAAAGCACACGTTCTACTCTGAGGCATGTGATTCAGCCACTGCTTCTAATCCCAGTGTAGTTTGCACAAAGACACCTCAGCAATGCCTCGCTCCCAATTCGATCCCAGACCGTGGGGTCGATCCAGACCACAGTGCCTTAACAGGATGAGCCACTTAGCAGATCTAAAAAAAAAAAAAGTAATAAAATAAATAGTTTTTGATAGTTGTATTTCATAAACAGTAACTACTAGTTAACGTTACCTTGTACCTGTGAGGGTTGGTGTAAGGTTCGGAGAACCAAACGCGATCGACAATAATTCTAAAAGCGTATCTCGAAAGATACGCCACAAAAGCGGAAGAAACCGCACCAGGAAGGGGAAAACAAAAGAACTGGAGCAAAACTTCCCTAGCACAAGGCAAATCAAAACAGCCTCAAAAAACGGAGGCTTATCTCAATAAACAACGAGAATAAATAACAAAAGAAGCTCACGCACTAATTAATTAGGCATAACAGAAGGCTGAGAAACCAAAAGAAAAACTCAGGAAAGAAATAGAAAATCAAGCCTGTTACCTAAACTCTTGTAGAAAAAAGAGCTGAACACAAAAGGTAACAGGTCGAGAGATAAAGGATAAAGCAAAAAATTGGTAATAAAATAATAAACCAATCTAATCCTAATTATAACCAGACTTCCTGCGTTTCTTATTTGTACAAACCAGAAATGCAGTGACCGAATTCCTATACCGTTTATCGACTTTGTCAACAGTTTAGACAATCTCGAAGTGTAGGAAGACGGAAGTCCTGAGCTATTTATAACCGGCAGGAAACTCAAAACAGGCGCGAGGAATAATAGCTGGGCGATATCCAAACACCGAAACGCAGGTGGAAAAAATCTGATAGATCGCCCCTCCGCCGTCAATAAGAATGACGATCGCAGAAACAGCACAGGCTGCCAATAACCATGACAGTACCAACTAGCTAACTAGATCAATGGTTATTATATCTAGTGAAGAATGCTAGCTACTCACATTAAGCATAGTTATGCTACAGTAAGGAGTGACATGGGCTCAGTCAGGTAGCAGTTACTAAAGTGTAAATTAATTTGTGTTCATGCTTACATTTAAAGCCATTGTTTAGAGTGAAATACACAGGCCTGTCAGTGTATGTCAGACAACGGTTTTAATTTGGACACTGTACAGTTTTTGAATATAAAAAAAGTAATTGGTTAGCATAACGCTCATAGTGGTCTTGCTTCAAATGCTGTGTATCTTGTGTTCTCGAGGAAGGGAAAAAACCGATATAAAAAGACAGAGGAGTGTGGCATTGATGGATGCTGCTCTGTGAATCCTATGCCTGATGAGACCTAAAGAATCAGGGACACACTTTCACCACAGGAAGTCTGAAGATCTCGAATGAGCCCACACAAATCTGGCAACGGAGTAGCTTATTTGGTATGAAATGTTAGCAAGGCGCCGAGGCCGCTAACGAGCCTCACTCGTTAAGCCTTGATAGAGCTGCAGAAGTCTGCCCACCTGGAATGTTAATTAGGTGAGCGGACTTCGAACATGGAGGAAGCCGTCAGCAGCTGAACGATGTGCTCTCTCTGTAAAAGGCCTTTGAAAGCACCTTCTGAAACAAGGCAAACTCCTCGTACAGAGAGAACTCAGGAGGAACAAATGCTTCTGTACATTACGAGATCACAGTTTAAAAGGAGGTTGTGGACGTAAAGTGGTTTAACCCATAGATATAAAACAATAGATGTGACATATGCCATAGTTAGTGACACAATTTTTGAGACCATACCCAGGTAAGATGGTGGCCAGTAACCATGATTTTTATATCTATGAGCCAATCATCAGCTATCTGGCTTCTGAGAACCAATTATGACATCACAGTGGGTTAGAAAGTACATGCCATAGATTCCTATTACAGCTGTACACAGGCCAAATTGTTCCATTTCAGAATTCCAATGTTCTATATCTATGGTTTAACCCTTTGAAGAGTAGGTATTAGAATGTCCAATTACAGTTTTTTCCAATCGCTTTGACACTAGTTTCAGAACCTCCATGTCATTTTTCAAAACTCTAACACTTTTTCCAATTGCTTGGATACAATACACATAAACCAAAGATCATTTGTTAATTGAACTAAAATCATCAGTTCAAAATGACACAACTTAACATCAAAGTATTATCATTTCAAAATTAAATTCACACATTACATTTTAGATGACTGTCTATTCATTTCATTACAATGATCTAACTATCAATTGATAAAACTGCTCAAAATGATAAGTAGCTCTTGCATAACTCTTAAAGCATAGTTTCATGGAAATTGAGGAACAACATTCCATGTTCACACCATGAAAGTTTCAGGATAACGAGATCCATTGACACCAATTTGTTACTGATGATTGATTTCACCTTCTGGTACGAGTATAAATGAGCGGTATCCAAAGCGACATAGCGATGCTGTAACATGGAGCAGGCAGGTGGTCACCATAGAGGTCAAGCAGGAGGAGGAAGAGGAGGAAGACGTGGTGGTCAAAGGAATGGCAGGGGACAAGCACCACATCTGAGAGGTGGTTGCGGGCCTCGTTTGAGAGGTGTGGGAGAATGTGGCCGAGGACAAGGCCACGGACCAAAACAGCGGCAGCAACAGCGAAGGGTATCCAATGAGATCAGAGCAATGCTTGTAGACCATGTCATAAATCATAGTATGACAATGACTGAGGCAGCTAGAATGATTCAACCAAACCTCAGAACATCAACCGTAGCCTCAATCATCAGAACCTTCCGCAATGAGAACCGGTAAGTCTTCAGCATGCACCACAGTAAACATTACAGTACTGTAGGCTACTCTCAATTGTCAAATGACTGTATACTGCATGCCAATGTGTAGCACAGAGTAAGTGATGTGACTATGTAACTGTGTTCTACAGTATGACGGCATGTTCCTTCTGTAATTTTTCTTACAGAATTGAGTCTAGACCAAATAGTAGAGGCAGAGGAAGACCCCTGACTGATGAACAAGAGCAGGCTGTGGTCAACTTGGTGCGGGTCAGAAATGACATTCGCCTTATCGAAATCAGACAGCGTATCCTGGACAATGAAGACACTTTCAACAATGTGGACGCCATAAGTTTGCCAACCATTGCACGCATCCTGAAAAGGCACCAGGTTTCCATAAAACATCTATACCGTGTGCCTTTTGAGAGAAATGCTGACAGGGTGAAGCAACTGAGGATTGAATATGTTCAGGTATGTTCAGTTTTATGATGCCTGTTTGTGGAAATTTCCCCATCATTGTACTGTAATCAGTAATTCTCTTTCCAACATGTGTTTTTATATAGAGGATGATGGCCCTGGATGCTGATGAGAACCATCACCAATATGTTTTCGTGGATGAGGCAGGCTTCAACCTGGCCATGACGAGGAGGAGGGGTCGGAATTTAATTGGTCAACGGACAACCATCCAAGTACCCGGACAACGTGGGGCCAACATCACTATGTATGCGGCGATATCAGAAAATGGTGTGGTGTGACGCAGACCTCGTAGAGAACCAAACGCAGATCCAAGGTCATTCTCTCAGGAGCAGCAGTATTTTGTAGAGACCCAAGGTCATTCTCTCAGGAGCAGCAGTATTTTGTAGAGACCCAAGGTCATTCTCTCAGGAGCAGCAGTATTTTGTAGAGACCCAAGGTCATTCTCTCAGGAGCAGCAGTATTTTGTAGAGATCCAAGGTCATTCTCTCAGGAGCAGCAGCATTTTTTAGAGATCCAAGGTCATTCTCAGCTCTGATGAAAGAGTCTTTCTTTCACTCTTTTTCTGCGCTGTACTCTGCATTTTTAAAAACAAAATGCAGCTTTTATGTTTTGATAGGGTAAAACAAACAACCTTGGCTTGTATTGATTAGAATTCCTGTGAGCTCTTGGGCTTTAGCGAGGGAGAGAAAGAGATGAACCAGAGTGGCCAGAGGTGTTGCATCCACACACTGACCAAAGTGAAAAAAGTGTTTTATTTCTCAATGCATGAGTGTGAGACGCAGCCAGATTAATCACACAGAGCGGCTCTCGTATAAACTGCATAACCTGAGTTTTACACACACACACACACACACACACACACACACATCACACCACACGCACGAGCCCATGCACGCATGCACACACAAACACACACACACACACATGCATGCACACGCACGTACACAGACACAGACACACACACACACACACACACACACACACACAGTCACATAATCTCTCACACACTCACATGTACACTTGCCACCTCTTGCACAGTGAATAGTTTTTCTTTTCAATTGTTTGAACACAGTTTATAAAACGGTCACATTTTGTATAATTTTTTTTGATTGTGTTAAATCATTGTTAGTCCTAGAGGACTTTTGGGACAATTTGCTCTGGACGAATGAACCAGGCACTTATAAAACAGTTATTCCCACTCGTAGTGAATGGACAATTAAATCTGGATTAGCCAGATGTGCCGTCACCTTATTGGCAGAAAACAGAGAGGAGCTCTGCCAATTAGCGAAGGCGTTGGTAACAAGGATGGCAGTGATTGGTGGATACTACCAGGGTGTGTTATATTGTTAAAGGTAATGTGGCTGGAAAAATGTTGAATATGCTTGGTGATTTTGCACAAGCCGCTCTGGCCAATGGGTGAAAAGGTTAATTTCATGCCCTGGAATAAGGCTGATGGTGATTGGTGGATACTGCTACAGGAAGTAGAGCCAAACCATAGCCACTCACCACTGGTGTCCTCCTGGCTGTCACCAATGCCATTTCTAGACTGGGATCTCCTTTCGGTAACTAAAGTAACATCCTGACTATCTTATGTCTATTTTTTTAAACCAGGTTTGGTCCATTTTAACCATTTATTTCGTCCATTAATGGTGGTTGATTTTGAAACAGTCTAGAGCTTTTTTTGGTGGTAAAGAGAGAGGAACCTTAAATAAAACCTCTCCATTTTAGCCCTCCCATCCATTAAGAGCATTTATCTTGTAGGGATGAAGGAGACTCTTTAAATATCCGTGTGCTGCAACATCCTGATGCTCCTCCATCTTCAGAAGGCCAGCGGCGCCTCACTTTTCCCTCTCGTTCTTATTAAAGGATCATTTGTTAAAGCAGCACCAGGCTGGGATTAGTAATACAGTCAGAGAGCATGGAGACAGAAATTTCTCTCTGTACATCTCCCATCTGGGCTGATTAACATGGAGACAGAAATGTCTCCCATCTGGGGGGATTTTTTAATTTGAAAAAATAAATACAGTATACATATCTGGAGAGGGAGAGAGAGAGAGAGATGTATATTTTTTTATATTATATGTTCACTCTACTTTTATTCACTTCATCAACTTATAAAATATGTAATTAATGAAATAATCACATATCATCACTTACTGTTCCATATTTAATTTAAAAAATGATTTATTTATATATTTTTATAAATATTTATTGTATGCTGTAGCAGGCTAATCTAACATGGAGACAGAAATGTCCCTCTGTACATCCCCCATCTGGGGTGATATTTAAATTTGAAAAATAAATATGTTTCTGTAGAGAGAGAGAGAGAGAGAACTGCATCCAAAAACCTGATTTTCAGATCATGGACATAGTGAGAGAGAGTGAGAAAGAGTGAGAAAGAGACAGACTGACAGTACATTATAGAACTACATCATATGACTGAAAAGTGTACATGATGAGAGAAGTGACGTTATTTGGTCCCAAACTGGTAGATTGTCGTGCGAGAGCACGAGCAGGGATATGGGTAGCCTAAAACTAAAATAAATACCTTCAATTCAAAGCGCTTGAGATTTTTAGGATTTTAGAAAAGAATGGCCAAGGTATCAGCTCAGAGCCTGTCACATGATAAGGATCCATCGGTTCCCACCTGATCAAGCGGCAAAACCTCTGATCCTGTAATCCAGGGGCCCATGGGATACATTAGACCTCCAGAGAAAACAGGGGAGGAGAGAGAGTCTTTTCACCACCTCTGACTGTCTCTCTCTCTCTCTCTCTCTCTCTCTCTCTTTCTCTCTCTCTCTCTTTCTTTCTCTCTCTGTGTGTTGCCAAAACGTCGACAAAACACAAATATGACATACATTATATCTTATAACACATTATACTATTCTATGTGACAGACGTGCCTAAACTAAAATAATTATAATAATAATAATTATTATTGTTATTATTAGAATATAATGTGTCTCTCTCACTCTCTCTCTGACCCCCTCCCTCTTTCTCTCCCTCCCTCTCTCTCAGCTCATCACTCTCATATTGCCGTAATGGTTTCAGAATCGATGCACACTGACCAGGGCGGGACGTGATGACAGAGAGTTATTCCAGAAAGTGTGGCCCCCCGTGTCCCAGGGGGCCGATTGGCTTTCCAGCTGGGAAGCGGCCAGTTAATGCCCTCTCTGCATTACTGGGGCTCTCAGCTCTGGGATAATGGCGGAAGAAGGACCGGTGATTTCATTAAGTGGTGACCGGGCTAACTGTCTGTTTCCTCCCTTCACCCCCATGCTGCTCATATCCAGGACCAAGGCAGGCCCTCATCCTACATTTGCACAGATAATTACCAGCAAAACCATGACCCTGACGTCACTACAGTCAGACATCAGCCCCGCTCCACGCAAAGGTAACAAGAGCAGTCAGACATCAGCCCCGCTCCACGCAAACGTAACAAGAGCAGTCAGACATCAGCCCCGCTCCACGCAAACGTAACAAGAGCAGTGTGTTTGTAGCACGGCCGATGATTACACGCGTCGAAGGTTTTGTGTCACGGCCTGACCTTTATCTTCAGGATTTTCCCTCAAAGCAGAGTTTGATATGTTCTTTGGTGCGGTACGTGTTGGTGTGCAGACGGTGACCTTTGACCTTCCCTATGATAACCTTGATGTAGCTGCTGTGGACCAATCCTGTGATGGTCTGTATTTTCCATATATAGAGCTCTCACTGTCACTCAAACCTGGGGTCTACTGCATTAACCCTTTCCCAAGCACACAAGCCTGGGGTCTACTGCATTAACCCTTTCCCAAGCACACAAGCCTGAAAACAAAATGGTTACTGTTCTCGAACCCATTGCAGGCATAATCCTGGTCTCTTCTGTACGGTAACCCTTAGCAGTTTGTTTGTATTCCAAGAGTCACAATTACTCTAAGCATTAATTAAGTAATAAGTAATCTAATGCTATCATACGTAAGTATTATAACAAACACATTGAAAGTGGAAGTTCTGGTCTAAAAGATTTATTTTGCTGAGATAAGGATACCAACTTTACCGTGATTTGTGTCGTCCGGGGGAACGTAGTCATCATTTTGATTGAGCCTGTTTTGTGTCATGTTACAAAATAAAGAACCACTGTCACTATAACATTGGCATCGTAAAAAAATCGTTTATATAGAGAGAATCATGAATTTGAACACTTTCAAACAGTTTATTGAAAATGTCACGGTAAAGAATGCAAATAAACTAAACCACGTCCAGCACACATACAGGCCGAGACCAGTTAAAGGGTTAAAATGCCACAGTTATCAGAACTTCCATATATGCCAAATAATATGTGAAGCTTTATTACATACAATATTGAGCTGATTCAGTACGGCAGTGTGCCAGAGAATGCTGTTAGATGACCTTGTTAGATGAAAGACACAGCATTTGAGATTGTGAAGAGAATCAGAAAATACACCGTCACACAATAAAAGCAATCAAGGACTTTTCACTGCATGCGACTGTGATTAATTGTACAGGCCGATTTATAAAATAAAAAAAATTATAAAAAAGAAAGAAAGCTGTTCCCACGGATACGAGTGTAAAAGAAATGGCTCTAGTCAGCTCAGCCTTGACGTTTTCAGAAGTCTGTGCGGATTGAAATACTCGAGTGACTCAGAGCTCCTTCCTCCCAACGCGTAAAACCCGTGAGTCAAGCCTCCAGACGGAGAACTCTTTCAGAACAAGCCGCTCTACAGGCTATCAAAGTTTGTTTCGCCAGCCTTGTTTTCTCACATTCTTCCTTTGCTGAACCGTGTCACATTGAGAGACGGAGCGTGCAGTGTGTAGGCAATTATATATAACAAATATAAAAATTAAAGCCAGTGTGAGACTGGCATGGTGTAGATACCTGCTCTAATAATGGAACCAAGAGGCTCCATGAACCAAACAATCGATTGGTGGGCCTGCAATGTTATACAGACCAATCGAAAGTATCATGCAGAGTTTTAGAACTTTCATCATCTCTTCATTTGTGCCAGAGCAAACCTGAACTCCACCCTGTCACCTCTGGGATGTTGATTCTCTCTGCCCTGCACTCTCAAACTCGAAATTGGCACCTCGTTGTCATGTGATTCCGTAGAATGCTTTTCCGTACTACAGAAACGCAAGGTAAAGTGGGTTTTAGTAGGGGGGTGGGACTAGATTTAGCTGTAAATGACACTGAAACAGTATGGAACACATGGTTGGCTAAATGGCTGTAAGTCATCAAAGGTCTGACGTATTAAACAAGCCTTAAACCATCACTCTGTTGCCAGATAAGCAGTAGATATGGATGGATCACTTTAAGGGTTGTTTCTCCTGACAAATTTTCCTATTGAACTCTTGGAAAAATAAGTCAGGAGAAGAAACTCTTCAAATGATCCATCCATATCTACTGCATATCTGGCAACAGAGTGATGGTTTAAGGCAGGGTTCACCAACCCTATGCCCGCGGGCACCCGGTCGCCCGTTGGCTCCTTCTCAGTCGCCCGCGAGGCATGTTCTAAAAATAGCAATATAACGCGTGTATCTACTTGGCTCGTTATCGGCGATTTACTGTTAACTTAGGCACGCAAACGAACACTCGCGGTAAATACGCTAAATGAACAATTTAATAAACAGTATTTTATTCTCCCCCCCGTCAACAATTTCAATCGAGGTCAGCGAAATCCTTTGATCGCACACCCCACCCCCCGTCAACAATTTCAATCGAGGTCCGCGAAATCTTTTGATAGCACCCCCCCACCCCCGTCAACAATTGAGGTCCGCGAAATATTTCGATAGCACCCCCCCCCCCCCCTCGTCAACAATTACAATCCAACAAGTAGCCCTCCGTACTACTCAGTACCCTTGAAGTAGCTCTCAGTTGCAAAAAGGTTGGTGACCCCTGGTTTAAGGCTTGTTTAATACGTCAGACCTTTGATGACTTACAGCCATTTCGCCAACCAAGTGTTCCATACTGTTCCAGCAAAACCCCAATTCCCATAGAGATCCATTCAAATGCAGAGAGGTTATAGTATCCCTTGTAAGAGTACCAGGACATAAGATATCAAGAGTCTTTTTATATTGTTGGGTCACAGACATCAGGAAGTCATGGCATGAAAAGGATATGCGACCAAATATTAAAAATGATTACTTTATTCTACATTATGTTAAACTGTCCAATATTTTTTGATGCCTGAAAATGGGGGGTCTATGTACAAAAAGTTATATAATTTCTAAACGGTTCATACGATATGGATGAAAATACCCTCAAATTAAAGCTGACAGTCTGCACTTCAACCACATTGTCATTGTAACCTTTCAAACTCAAAGTGCTAGAATACAGAACCAAAACAACAAAAAATGTGTCACTGTCCCTTGAATTATGATGTTCACTGTATAATAATCAGGAGATGGACAGAACCAGACATTACTACTGTAACGAGACGGTTAAATAACTTAACTGGCAGAAATTTAATCTACACGTTGCCAGGGAAACAATATTGGCTCTGTAATTTTTAAAATTAAAAAACTTTTTTTGAGGTCGCAAAATCTGTATAATGATCCAAGAAACAGATCGATGGACTTGACTATCAACACGAGAACGCTGCCGTGTGATTGGGGAGAAGTTTTGTGAAGGAAAGCGGTAGAAAAGGGGAGAGGAAAACGGTGTGAAGGGATAGAAGTGTAGTTGGGTAAACAGATCGTTTGCCATGGAAACGGTGGGTGAACGAGGAGGTAGCTGCTTGGAGTTTATTTCCCAGAGGAGGTGGGGATTAAATAAAGGTGAAATGATTAGTTCCTTCCATCTTCTGCCCCTACCTCACTGTGTGGCCCTGTCTGTGTCACTGTCTCTATACTGGGAGACCAGCCCAGACACCAGTGTGTGTGTGTGTGTGTGTGTGTGTGTGTGTGTGTGTGTGTGTGTGTGTGAGAAACAAAGCCAGATGGTGAGATTAATGTTACAGCATTAAACTGCTTTAAACTGCCTCTTGAATGAGTCTGGATGATATTGCATTATTATGGGATGTTAGGAGCTGTGTTCTGATATCGCTGTGCGTTTGTATTATTATGGGATGTTAGGAGCTGTGTTCTGCTCGTCTGCTTGTAGAAAGCTGAACACATGAGACTATGTGGAGCACAGCACTGACCACAGCACAGTTTCGCTTTAATTATGTTAGAAGTAGTGCAGTATAAGGGCTAGGGAGCTGGGGAACGTGAAATAGTTATAATCTGGGGCGAAAAAAACCATCATTTTCTTTGCACACCTTTCACACAAAAAACTTTCTCAAATGGCCGTGGATAATTACGTAAGTCCCTGTGCGTGTGCATTCCCAGTGTTCGGAAGCTGAGTCCCTGTGCGTGTGCATTCCCAGTGTTCGGAAGCTGAGTCCCTGTGCATGTGCATTCCCAGTGTTCGGAAGCTGAGTCCCTGTGCGTGTGCATTCCCAGTGTTCGGAAGCTGAGTCCCTGTGCGTGTGCATTCCCAGTGTTCGGAAGCTGAGTCCCTGTGCATGTGCATTCCCAGTGTTCGGAAGCTGAGTCCCTGTGCATGTGCATTCCCAGTGTTCGGAAGCTGAGTCCCTGTGCGTGTGCATTCCCAGTGTTCGGAAGCTGAGTCCCTGTGTTCCTGAGTCCCTGTGTTCCTGAGTCCCTGTGCTCCTGTGTTCCTGGATGGGAACAGTTTTTTCCGTTGTTGCCAGTTTTGGCTTTTGTCACTTTTTTGTTTTTTGCACTTCTGGGATTTTTGCACTTCAAATTTCCATTTGAGCTTATTTATTTTTTGCTTTTCCCTTTGTAACCTTCATGCAAACTTACAGTGTTTGTTAAAAAAGCCAGTTGGGCTCGTTCCTGAGAATAATGAATTCTCATTACTATTTCCTTAGTGACTATTCTTTTCTGGAAATGTAATACAGTGCAATATATTATAAATAACCTTTGGACTTTTTTGGAAAATATAATGACAAATACTGTATATTTCACAGGAAATTCTAAAACCATCTTGCAATATCCATGAACTTTCAATATCTATATATTTGCTCATATATTGTGGTGTGGCAATATAATTTCTTATGTTTATTATATATTTTGTCTCAGTGTATTGCAGTATATACCATTTGCCTTTAGATTTTTTTCAGTCTTTTTACTTAAATTAGATTTAGATTTTATTTTTTTTATTTTTCCTTTGCTGTAGTTTTTTTTCACTGACAGACACAGAATGCGCATAATAATCAGTCTCTCTGGGGAAGAATGGTTCACGAGGACATGATGTTTAACCCCCCCCCCCCCACACACACACACACACACACAAACAAAAAGTATATTTTATCAAAAAATTCACAATTTCCTCTCGTGTGGGGTAGAATCCTAAAATGTGTTACTAATTTGCTGAATCATGAGCATGATTAAATATGATCAATGATATATTGTAGTAATATTACTCATAAGCAGAAGAAGTGCAGACATCAGAGCTGTCGTCTCACATTCCCTCGCCCACCCCTCCTCCAGCTCTCTTTCCCTCCCTCTCTCTTTGCTCCTGTCAACACTCCCTCACCCACCCCTCCTCCAGCTCTCTTTCCCTCCCTCTCCCCCTCCCCCCCTCTCTCCCTCTCTCCCCCTCTCCCCCTCTCCCCCTCTCCCTCCCTCCCTCCCTCCCTCCCTCTCTCTCTCTCTCCCTCCCTCTCTCTCTCTTTGCTCCTGTCAACACTCCATCCCGCCACCGCACGGCTGAGCTATGAGATTTACCGCTAAGATTACCGCGCAATAAAAGAAGATGAACGTGGCAGAAGTGAGGAAACACAATCCGGCCGGGGGGGCTTACAGGAAATCGATGCAGCGGGCCGCCGTGCGCTGTCACGGTTTAAGAGTGCCAGGGAAAGAGTAAACGGCTCCTTAAAGTGATGCCGTTCGGCCCGATCGGCCACCGAGAGTCTCCATAGCTTTCCTTCATCCGGAAAAAATTCCCGGGAACGTCAGGCGTAGGGCGATGGGTCGGCTCTATGGATGCTGTAGCTCCTGTTTAACTCCACAGGACAGCCTGACTACCTGTCCATCTCTCCCCCACAGACTGGAAACTCACCTCTTCAGTCTCCATCTTGGCTCAACTAATCTCTGAGCCTTGATTCCAGGTTGACTACCTTTACTCAAGCTGAATTTAGCACTATGCTGCACTATTTTGTTACTTAAAGCACTAATACCTTCCCCACCTGCCTTTTTGAACCTACTGTGGCAGTTAGCTGTATGTTGTGGGTTTGTGTAATACGGCTACGTTTGGTTGTGATGCTGCTAATAGATATCATCTTTGCGCCTTGCCTAGCCATTTCTGTGCGCCTTGCCTAGCCGTTTCTGTGCGCCTTGCCTAGCCGTTTCTGTGCGCCTTGCCTAGCCGTTTCTGTGCGCCTTGCCTAGCCGTTTCTGTGGGCCTTGCCTAGCCGTTTCTGTGCGCCTTGCCTAGCCGTTTCTGTGGGCCTTGCCTAGCCGTTTCTGTGCGCCTTGCCTAGCCGTTTCTGTGCGCCTTGCCTAGCCATTTCTGTGCGCCTTGCCTAGCCGTTTCTGTGGGCCTTGCCTAGCCGTTTCTGTGCGCCTTGCCTAGCTGTTTCTGTGGGCCTTGCCTAGCCGTTTCTGTGCGCCTTGCCTAGCCGTTTCTGTGCGCCTTGCCTAGCCGTTTCTGTGCGCCTTGCCTAGCCGTTTCTGTGGGCCTTGCCTAGCCGTTTCTGTGGGCCTTGCCTAGCCGTTTCTGTGAGCCTTGCCGAGCCGTTTCTGTGCGTTTAAATTGCTTAAGGATCAGAGCATCTCCAGATAATTAGGAGAGGTTTCGCTGCTCTATTTCTTTGAGCTCTGCTTCTGTTATTGAACAGCAGTATGAGTTCAAATGCATTTCTAACCTGCATATAATGTCTTTCCTGAAATGAGATATTCGTTAACTTTGTGAGGAACAATAGCATGCCCTGTATTTCATTGTACACATCTAAATATTTCTACACCTGGCTCAGTCTATTTATATTTATGACAAACACCACGGCAACGGTGTGAGTCAAAGATTGGTTGAATCTATCTGTCTGTCTGTCTGTCTACACTAGAAAATGTACAGTTAAATCATCTCCCACAGAGTATATTTTATCAGAATGAATAAACGCTGTTAGCAATTGAATTAGCACATAACATTTCACTGTATGCCTGCGGATTGTTTTACTGCGTATTTATATCAGACTGTACGTATCAGTCAGTCTGTCTGTCTGTCTGTTTCTCTCTATCTTTCATCATAAGCCTTATTTTCAGTAATGGCTCTGTACATATATTTATATCAGTCAGTCAGTCAGTCAGTCAGTCTGTCTGTTTCTCTCTATCTTTCATCATAAGCCTTATTTTCAGTAATGGCTCTGTACATATATTTATATCAGTCAGTCAGTCAGTCAGTCAGTCAGTCTGTCTGTTTCTCTCTATCTTTCATCGTAAGCCTTATTTTCAGTAATGGCTCTGTACATATATTTATATCAGTCAGTCAGTCAGTCAGTCAGTCTGTCTGTTTCTCTCTATCTTTCATCGTAAGCCTTATTTTCAGTAATGGCTCTGTACATATATTTATATCAGTCAGTCAGTCAGTCAGTCTGTCTGTTTCTCTCTATCTTTCATCATAAGCCTTATTTTCAGTAATGGCTGGCTGATTAAATGTTTGATGTTTTATTGAAAATTCTGAAGGTAATAAGTCAGCAATACGAGCCACGTGAGGCAGATGAATGCCATTTCTGACTGCACTAATAAAATGAGAAAAAAAAGAGTGAGAGAGTGATGGAGAAAAAGAGACAATATATCTAATTTTATTTAACACAGTGCTCTTTAGCATGGGGTTGTCAGAGAAAGCGCACACCAGAGACACCAGAGATATAGGCTAACAATAAAAGTGAAAAAGGCTATAGTATTCCCCCCAGTAAAGAATAAGTCACATAGGGGACAGATCTATAGAGATATATTTAAGCATTGTTCTTTTTTGGGGGGGGGGGGGGCATGTGTGAAATATACCACCCCAGCTAATATCAGTGTGCACAATATCACCCCAGCTAATATCAGTGTGCACAATATCACCCCAGCTAATATCAGTGTGCACAATATCACCCCAGCTAATATCAGTGTGCACAATATCACCCCAGCTAATATCAGTGGTGGCTGACAATCTACTGGCAATTGAAACAATGGAGTTCTAGAACAGTGACTTAGAATTTAGAAGGGAAAAAAACATTCCAAAATAACCTACACTTCAAAGGGCTAAAATCATAGCAGACTGTCCACAAACTGTGGCCTGCGTTCTGGGGCTAACTTTACAAGAAAGAGTGGTATAATTCCACAGTATGAGAGCCGTGTTACAGAGCAGAGAGTAAACACTGACTCAGTGAGATCTGGTTTCACACAGAGCCGAAGGCCAAAGGACAGCAGAAGATGTCGGTGGTGTCGGTTTAACAGTTAGGGTGCTGGATTATAACTCAGAGATTGCAGGTTTGATTCCCAGACACACACACACACACACACACACACACACACACACACACACGCGCGCGCATGCATTTAGTATACCCTTGAGCAAAGGCACTTAACCTGAACTGCTTCTGTAAATATCCAGCTGTGTAAATTGGTGTATAACATAAAAGTGTAAGCTGTGTAGGTACCTGATCAAGGCTCTCTAAAGGGCTTTTCTGTGGGTTTCCACCATTTCAATATGGCCTCCATGCATGCGCATTACTCAATAGCATCATCATCCACCATAGACTTTACATTGCCAAAAATGGGGGAAAATATTGTATGTATAGAAGACCCACTTTGCTCCAGATATGTTTCCATTCAAATTATGAATTAAGTGATCTCGTAAATAATTTTGCTCATCAATCAATGCTGAATGTGAGGGTGTATAAGTCCCTCCCTATACCTTATATCTATCTATATCTATATCTAACTTCTACTACTTCTAGACTCTGAGGAACATGCATTCTAGACTCTGAGGAACATGCATTCTAGACTCTGAGGAACATGCATTCTAGACTCTGAGGAACATGCATTCTAGACTCTGAGGAACATGCATTCTAGACTCTGAGGAACATGCATTCTAGAATCTGAGGAACAAGCGTTCTAGACTGAGGAATATGTGTTCTAGACTCTGAGGAACATGCGTTCTAGACTCTGAGGAATATGTGTTATAGACTCTGAGGAACATGCGTTCTAGACTCTGAGGAACATGCATTCTAGACTCTGAGGAACATGCGTTTTAGACTCTACCATTAAAACCTCTTCAGACTGACAAGTGCCCTTGTCTGTTTGCCCTGAGGATTAAGTCCCGTCTCTTCCCCTGCTCGCCTCACCACAGCCCGTCTCTTCCCCTGCTCGCCTCACCACAGCCGTCTCTTCCCCTGCTCGCCTCACCACAGCCCGTCTCTTCCCCTGCGCGCCTCACCACAGCCGTCTCTTCCCCTGCTCGCCTCACCACAGCCCATCTCTTCCCCTGCTCAGCTCACCACAGCCCATCTCTTCCCCTGCTCGCCTCACCACAGCCGTCTCTTCCCCTGCTCGCCTCACCACATATGTCTCTTCCCCTGCTCGCCTCACCACAGCCCTCTCTTCCCCTGCTCGCCTCACCACAGCCCGTCTCTTCCCCTGCTCGCCTCACCACAGCCGTCTCTTCCCCTGCTCGCCTCACCACAGCCCATCTCTTCCTCTGCTCGCCTCACCACAGCCCATCTCTTCCCCTGCTCGCCTCACCACAGCCCGTCTCTTCCCCTGCTCGCCTCACCACAGCCCGTCTCTTCCCCTGCTCGCCTCACCACAGCCCATCTCTTCCTCTGCTCGCCTCACCACAGCCCATCTCTTCCCCTGCTCGCCTCACCACAGCCGTCTCTTCCCCTGCTCGCCTCACCACAGCCCATCTCTTCCCCTGCTCGCCTCACCACAGCCGTCTCTTCCCCTGCTCGCCTCACCACAGCCGTCTCTTCCCCTGCTCGCCTCACCACCCCTGCTCGCCTCACCACAGCCGTCTCTTCCCCTGCTCGCCTCACCACAGCCCGTCTCTTCCCCTGCTCGCCTCACCACAGCCGTCTCTTCCCCTGCTCGCCTCACCACAGCCCATCTCTTCCCCTGCTCGCCTCACCACAGCCCGTCTCTTCCCCTGCTCGCCTCACCACAGCCCGTCTCTTCCCCTGCTCGCCTCACCACAGCCCGTCTCTTCCCCTGCTCGCCTCACCACAGCCGTCTCTTCCCCTGCTCGCCTCACCACAGCCCGTCTCTTCCCCTGCTCGCCTCACCACAGCCCGTCTCTTCCCCTGCTCGCCTCACCACAGCCCATCTCTTCCCCTGCTCGCCTCACCACAGCCCATCTCTTCCCCTGCTCGCCTCACCACAGCCCATCTCTTCCCCTGCTCGCCTCACCACAGCCCGTCTCTTCCCCTGCTCGCCTCACCACAGCCCGTCTCTTCCCCTGCTCGCCTCACCACAGCCCATCTCTTCCCCTGCTCGCCTCACCACAGCCGTCTCTTCCCCTGCTCGCCTCACCACAGCCCATCTCTTCCCCTGCTCGCCTCACCACAGCCCATCTCTTCCTCTGCTCGCCTCACCACAGCCCATCTCTTCCTCTGCTCGCCTCACCACAGCCCGTCTCTTCCCCTGCTCGCCTCACCACTTGGAGAAGTTGGGTTTGGAGTTTGGAGTTTCTTTGTTTATTCTGGCTATTATGAGCACCTTCTAGAAAAGCAGGTGTTCCACTCTAAATATGACCATCCTCGCCAAATGCGCATGAAATGTGCATAAAAATGAAAGTTTAGACGAGCGCTTTTAGTCTACATCGCAGGCATAGCCAGACTGTCCATCTGGCAGATCTGTCCAGTGCCAGAAGCACATATCTAATTTTGGGAATACTGGATGGCAGTAAAAAAAAAATATTTAATTAAAAATGAAGAAAACAATGTATAAGAAATGCGACGCAGAAGCAGCTCAAACCCGTGTGGGAGGGTCTTTTTTGTTGCTGGGGGGAGGGGTTTCATTACACTCCATTACAGGCATTTAGCAGACGCTCTTATCCAGAGCGACTTACACAGCATTTTGCATTCATACATAGTATCCATTGATACAGCTGGATATATACTGAAGCAATGCAGGTGAAGTACCTTGCTCAACTGCAGTGTCCGACCTGGGAATCGAACCTGCAACCTTTCGGTTACAAACCCAGTTCCTTAACCATTATACTACACTGCCGTTTCTGGTCAATTATATGGGACGATCATGGTGTAAATTGGGGAGTGGCCCCTCTCACAGTGGGCTGGCCCAGGTTATCAAAACGGGTATATTTCAGCAGCAGTGACTCATTTAAAGGATTGATTGGTAAAGAATCCATAAACCTTCTTCTCAAAGTTTTGATTGGCTGCTGCTTGAAAGGAAACTGAAAATCCCAGCAGGCACTGGCGCCCCTCCAGGATGAAAGTTTGTAACCCCTGGTCTAAATGTACGTCAAGGCAAATGGAAGCGGTTTATATGCAAACAGAAATTAAACCACACCATAATTGGTGCACATCACTGCTAATCCCAAGACATGGAGCTGGCTCTAATCATAATACATCACCCTTCCCACAGACAGGCAATATGCACACGTCTGCAGGCAGTGGGCTGTTTGCGGCACAAGCAAAATCAATCGTTTAAACTAAGACTTCTCCCCAAATTATCGGGTCGCGCATTTCTTTAAAAAAATTTTTGTTTCTGATTTTTCCCTTTTTCTCCCAATTTAGTAGCCAATTGAACCCCTATTCTAATTCAATTCCCCCCCGTGTAGCAACCGCTAGAGAACCGCCGCTGCACGACCCCGTCGATCGGTATTTATTAGGGAGGACACTACGTCCTCTACAGGGCGCAGCTCCTGACCGTGACACGCCCTGGGTCCCCCTGTGCGCAGCGGTTCTCTCCGAGCCCCTCCCCCCACCCGGAAGCGACTGCCAATTGTCGCTTCCACAGGGCACCGGCCACGCTCGGCTATGGCAGGACCGGGGCGCGAACCCCGATCCTCGGAGTACAACTGCGCTGACTGAAAGTCAGCGGTCTTTACCGCTGTACCACCGCGGCGGCCTGGGTCGCGCATTTCTAAAGAGAAATGTGACCGGCTGCATATTTGCGTGTATTTTTTATCAGGTCAGCCTTGAACAACTCTCAAGAAGTCAGCGGGACTTTTAGACCATGTCTCTACAGGCAAAATGAAAGGCTGAATATGCGTCTGAGTGCTTAACATCGAAGATGATTCAGAAAAGGAATTAATATTATTCAGAACACCTTGTGCGGAATGTTCTTGCAGAGGCCGAACACGTTGAAAACGTCTCCTCTCCCCTGGTCTCCTAGCAGAACGGAATCTGTCCTGTACCAATACCAGTTAAATGACTTTCTTTTTTGCCGGGCCATAGAAACGCCTTGACAATTATATCCCTCTGATACTGGAAAATGACCTTCAGACTAGGCAAGCATCCATTCAGCACCAATTCTAAGGCTCGCTTTCATTTGCCACAAAGCCGAGGGGGGGGGGGGGGTTGTGTAACAGACTTAGAGGACGCAGTTGAATCATGCAGGCAAGCGTAGTGGAACTTGGTTGAATCCTTGAGGAAAACAGACAAATTACCAGAGAGACAGAACTTAGGCTGAGGTCTTGACTTTGATTTCCAGTTGCTGAACAGCAAGAAGAAATATAATGACTATTATTTCCGGAACTTTTTGGGTGGTGGAGGGCACTACTTTTTATTTTTTTATTTAATTGTATTTTAAATCTCCCGAATGCTCTAAAACATAATGTGGGGTGGCAGTGCAGTATAAAGTTTTGGGAACTGGGCATGAGAGGTTGCAGGTTTAAATCCTCAGTGAGGCATTGCTGTTGTAGAATTAAGTACCGTGCCTTTGAGCAAGGTACACAACCAGAACTGTTTCAGTAAAATTTTTCAGCTTTATTGAGTGATGGTATGTAGTAAAAAATATATAAAATAATAATAATATGCTGCATCAGTTTCTCTGGATAAATATCGAAATGTAAAGAGTTTGTTTTATATACAACATATGCAGTCTCTTTTAATATTTACAATAAATATAGATATTAACCTATGCCTACTCAATTTACTTAAGATAAAAGTGGGAATGAGAGGGAACGAAAAGCACACACACACACACACACACACACACGCACACACAAACAAACGCACACACGCAATGCCTAACATCTTTTGTTCCAGTAAATTCTCCCTCCATCCCTGGTTCTTCACTGTTGTTTTTCTGTTACAGAAAAACTATGCAATTAAAAGCAAAACCAAAAGTTTCACCCAGAAATACAGTGCAGATGTTGATTTGGCATGACTAACTCTCTTCTGCTATTTAATTGATTGTTAGTGCTGTCCAAATGGCATAATGGATCTCATTCCATTAGGCTGAACAAGAAATGATGTTTAATTGAGCTAAGATGGCATATGGTGTCTGCAGGTCACTTATGGCTGGGCAGGATCTGAAGGTTTTGGGTTTGGACAGGTGTTGCACAATGCCCACATTCACCACCTTATACAGGTGTGACCATTCAGGAGACTTTTACGCCAGTGCTTAGGGGAATCAGGTATATTTGCTTTGATTTTATTCAGAAACGCACAGTAATAACACATCGTTTGTCAAATCTCTTGCAATTATGTGATCATTGACATTATTCAATGTTTATATTGTACAAAATAACTTAATGTGTTATGTACATTAATCAAAGTTTAGGTTTTTGTTGGTTTTTGACAGTGGAGAGTAATGATTTGGGAATTTTGACTGTGTATAATAATGGTTTGGGAATTTTGACTGTGTATAATAATGGTTTGGGAATTTTGGCTGTGTATAATAATGGTTTGGGAATTTTGGCTGTGTATAATAATGGTTTGGGAATGGGGCTGTGTATAATAATGGTTTGGGAATGGGGCTGTGTATAATAATGGTTTGGGAATGGGGCTGTGTATAATAATGGTTTGGGAATGGGGCTTGTACTCCAAAGTTTGCAAGGCCTCCAATTCCCAGGTTGGGTCCTGCCATTGACACCATGAACAAACTACTTACGTAAGTTTAAAACATTTAAAAATCATCAGACGTTTAATATCCTTGTGGGAAGTTGTCTGAACACCAGGTGAAACCTTTTTTAGAAGCAACAACTTTAACTGAGTATCTCCTCTAAGTGCTGTTCAGGCTCTCGTATTGCCGAGGAGGAATTTGGAAAACCACTCTTCCTTACAGAATTCATTCAACTCCGGCCCTTAGTTTTTCCTGCAAGATATTAATCGTCTGATGGTTTTTTGTTGATAGATAATGGAAAAGTTGTAACTATTTGTGTTACTTGCAATATCACAACACAATTTAACTATACTAGGACTATAGTAGGACAGTGGTGATAAAAAATCCCTTTGATTGAAACTAACAAGAAATTAGCAGAGGAGATATTTTAAAATATATATATTTTTTTACAGTACTGTATATCCAGCTATATACTTTTTTTAAATGTATAAATTGTGTAGGTTGCTCTGCTAAATGTACTGTAATGTTATGCTAGCATGCTAATTATCCTCTGTGCCACAGCATGTGGTGTGGATTGGACAAACTGACAGAAAGTAGCTGCTTTATTGAGGTTTGGGGCTTATCAGTGGAGGGTTTGAGAATCCGTGTTTTAAGTATCCAATTAAAATCCCAGGTCCTACGGGGAAACGAGCGTACCTCACTGTTCCTCTGTTCTGTTAAAGAGAAGAAGGGCTTTCCAGTCAGCAGGACACTGCCTGTGAACTTTAACAATGGCAGATCTTCATATTGGGGAAACTTGCATTCATTTCTTGTATATTCACGTCTATTACATTATTCAACCCTCGGTTATTGGAAGTCATCTTTCCTTCCCACCACGTTTATTAAATTCACCTGTTTTTATTCCCCCTGTAAAAATCTGCATACTCCAATCTGCCCAAGAATGTCCAGGCAGACGAGATGATGATGAACCACCCGTGCGTTGCAGTACTGGATATATAGTTTGTTAAAGTGGACTACAAGTCAAAGTACAATCATTCATGCATTACTTTAAAAAAATAATAAATAAATAATGCGATATATGGTCTGTATCTTTGTTTGGCAGATTTTTGTTTTTAAGAATATAATATTGGAGGTTTCAGGCAGCTCAGAGAAAGGTGACCTGGGTTTCCACATTAACAACTCAGTTTAATGACTGAGGGAAATCCCAGCAGCAGTTTGTTAAAAAGGGAAGACAGTTTTGATCTGATATTGATGACTCCATCTCCAAAGGGAATTTTCGGTTTGATGCCAGTGTAGATAATAGCCATAGATAAGATGTCTCCTCTGTTTTGAGAATAGAGGTGGGACGTTCAGGCAGCCTATGCAGGTACTGAGACTGCTTTTTGACAGTAAGGAATGCGCTGTTGAACATTGAGAGACATCCCCCCCATAAAAGATCTGCTCCTAGGAGATCCACGTCTGAACGATCTCCTCCTCATAGATAGTTTTAGAGGTTTCTACCCTGTTGCTTTCATATATCCACGTTCTATAAAATCTGAGGGACGGAAGGATGTGACTTCATAGTTTTTTAAAACTTCCCAGAGTGCCCTCTACCTTTGATGGTATCCCTGGGCATCCCTTCCAATAAAAGTCAATAAAAAAACACTTGTTGACCTTGTATGGGATTCAAACTAATGTTTGCATATTGTTACGCTCACCCATCTAGGGGTTCTGACTATGTTTTAAAAGGCAGCTACATAATTGGAATGACCAGGAGAACACACACCGGGCACACTCACTACCAAACAGCTTAGGATTGGCTTCGAGAGAACTGGTTATTGTTTGTATTGACAGAATCCGCTTTGTTTGCGTTCGTATACGTGCTAGAAGTATCATTCTGAGACCTTTTCAGCTGCCCTATAAAAGTGAATGAGTTTAATGAAACCTTTAAGCTTTACACACCCTGCAACGAGCAGGCCCAGAGATTCTTGTTCAAGACCCTGGGTTTTCAACAAGAGATCTTTGAAGGTACTGTACCTTTTTATCTTATGATGGGTCGTCCCCTGGATGCCTTTGTGCCTGGGTGGGGAAAAGCTCGAAAACCCCTGTTCTAGTGGGTTAGAAACGGGATTCTGATTCTTCAGCGCTATTCTTAAACGTTTCCATCACTTGACGCATTCTTAAGTATGCAGGGGGGGTTAAAAGCGGGAATTAAATTACAGTTCTATGAAGTGTGAACATTCTAATTAGGCCTGCATGCATATTCATTTGGGGGAGGTTGTGTTTGGGCTGGGTTGTGATGGTGATATTAGCTAGCATCCCCATGAGAGTGCAGGCAACATGTGGGTGTGAGTGCGTGGGCACATGAGCTCTCCAGTACAGCAACAAGAGAGAGGAAGAGCTACACACCTTTCACACAATAAAACAATATCTTGCATTTATCTATTGGAAAATATACTGCAATACATTAACACATTTATATGGAGGCACTCCAAAAAAAATTTAAACGTGTCAGTAATTTGTCTTTTTTTGCCTAATAATATACTGCTATGTTCCCCAACCCTGTTCCTGTAGGTTTCCCTCCAACCCTAACAAAGCACACCTCATTCAACAGCTAGAGATCTACCGTCCTGTAGGTTTCACTCCAACCCTAACAAAGCACACCTCATTCAACAGCTAGAGATCTACCGTCCTGTAGGTTTCACTCCAACCCTAACAAAGCACACCTCATTCAACAGCTAGAGATCTACCCTCCTGTAGGTTTTCACTCCAACCCTAACAAAGCACACCTCATTCAACAGCTAGAGATCTACCGTCCTGTAGGTTTCACTCCAACCCTAACAAAGCATACCTCATTCAACAGCTAGAGATCTACCGCCCTGTAGGTTTCACTCCAACCCTAACAAAGCACACCTCATTCAACAGCTAGAGATCTACCGTCCTGTAGGTTTCACTCCAACCCTAACAAAGCACACCTCATTCAACAGCTAGAGATCTACCGACCTGTCTGTTTCACTCCAACCCTAACAAAGCACACCTCATTCAACAGCTAGAGATCTACCGTCCTGTAGGTTTCACTCCAACCCTAACAAAGTACACCTCATTCAACAGCTAGAGATCTACCGACCTGTCTGTTTCACTCCAACCCTAACAAAGCACACCTCATTCAACAGCTAGAGATCTACCGTCCTGTAGGTTTCACTCCAACCCTAACAAAGCGTACCTCATTCAACAGCTAGAGATCTACCGTCCTGTAGGTTTCACTCCAACCCTAACAAAGCTCACCTCATTCAACAGCTAGAGATATACCGCCCTGTAGGTTTCACTCCAACCCTAACAAAGCACACCTCATTCAACAACTAGAGATCTACCGTCCTGTAGGTTTCACTCCAACCCTAACAAAGCATACCTCAATCAACAGCTAGAGATATACCGCCCTGTAGGTTTCACTCCAACCCTAACAAAGCACACCTCATTCAACAACTAGAGATCTACCCTCCTGTAGGTTTCCACTCCAACCCTAACAAAGCACACCTCATTCAACAGCTAGAGATCTACCGTCCTGTAGGTTTCACTCCAACCCTAACAAAGCACACCTCATTCAACAGCGAGAGATCTACCGTCCGGTAGGTTTCACTCCAACCCTAACAAAGCACACCTCATTCAACAGCTAGAGATATACCGCCCTGTAGGTTTCACTCCAACCCTAACAAAGCACACCTCATTCAACAGCGAGAGATCTACCGTCCTGTCGGTTTCACTCCAACCCTAACAAAGCACACCTCATTCAACAGCTAGAGATCTACCGACCTGTCTGTTTCACTCCAACCCTAACAAAGCACACCTCATTCAACAGCTAGAGATCTACCGTCCTGTAGGTTTCACTCCAACCCTAACAAAGCACACCTCATTCAACAGCTAGAGATCTACCGACCTGTCTGTTTCACTCCAACCCTAACAAAGCACACCTCATTCAACAGCTAGAGATCTACCGTCCTGTAGGTTTCACTCCAACCCTAACAAAGCGTACCTCATTCAACAGCTAGAGATCTACCGTCCTGTAGGTTTCACTCCAACCCTAACAAAGCACACCTCATTCAACAGCTAGAGATATACCGCCCTGTAGGTTTCACTCCAACCCTAACAAAGCACACCTCATTCAACAACTAGAGATCTACCGTCCTGTAGGTTTCACTCCAACCCTAACAAAGCATACCTCAATCAACAGCTAGAGATATACCGCCCTGTAGGTTTCACTCCAACCCTAACAAAGCACACCTCATTCAACAACTAGAGATCTACCCTCCTGTAGGTTTCCACTCCAACCCTAACAAAGCACACCTCATTCAACAGCTAGAGATCTACCGTCCTGTAGGTTTCACTCCAACCCTAACAAAGCACACCTCATTCAACAGCGAGAGATCTACCGTCCGGTAGGTTTCACTCCAACCCTAACAAAGCACACCTCATTCAACAGCTAGAGATATACCGCCCTGTAGGTTTCACTCCAACCCTAACAAAGCACACCTCATTCAACAGCGAGAGATCTACCGTCCTGTCGGTTTCACTCCAACCCTAACAAAGCACACCTCATTCAACAGCTAGAGATCTACCGTCCTGTAGGTTTCACTCAAACCCTAACAAAGCACACCTCATTCAACAGCTAGAGATCTACCGTCCTGTCGGTTTCACTCCAATCCTAACAAAGCACACCTCATTCAACAGCTAGAGATCTACCGTCCTGTAGGTTTCACTCCATCCCTAACAAAGCGTACCTCATTCAACAGCTAGAGATCTACCGTCCTGTAGGTTTCACTCCAACCCTAACAAAGCACACCTCATTCAACAACTAGAGATCTACCCTCCTGTAGGTTTCACTCCATCCCTAACAAAGCACACCTCATTCAACAGCTAGAGATCTACCGTCCTGTAGGTTTCACTCCAACCCTAACAAAGCACACCTCATTCAACAGCTAGAGATTTACCGTCCTGTATGTTTCACTCCATCCCTAACAAAGCACACCTCATTCAACAGCTGGAGATCTCGCTGAGCTGCTAAGTAGTAGAATTAGGTGCCAAAATAGGGTTGAAATAAAGACAGGACAGTGGATCTCCAGGAACAGGGTTGGGGACGACTGATATACTGTATACACTTGGGTTTAATAACATATTAGACCACATCCTAAAGCAATAATTCATAAATAATTATTCATAATTCAGAACAGCTTTCCATTTTCACATTTCACAAATGAGAGATAAATAATGCCAATATATTGCATCTCCAATAATATGAGAAAATATATATTTTTGTTGCATAAGGGAAGGTGGAGCACCATGTGTATTCTCACCAGCCCACCTGGGGAGACAGGTATACGGTGGGCCACGCCGTCCAGTCCAGATCCTGAGGAATCTTCATTATGGATAAATTATAGTCTAACAAAGGCATATTAAACCAATAAACATACCCTTGGCCTATTGATCAATGAGACGGAAAAACAGTGTTGCGTGTAAAATAATGCCTCTACCCAGGTCTGTATCGGCATAGCGTCGGCATAGTGTAGGCATAGTGTCGGCATAGCATACCCAGGTCTGTATCGGCATAGTGTCGGCATAGTGTCGGCATAGTGTCGACATAGCGTCGGCATAGTGTAGGCATAGTGTCGGCATAGTGTAGGCATAGTGTCGGCATAGTGTAGGCATAGTGTCGGCATAGCGTCGGCATAGTGTCGACATAGCGTCGGCATAGTGTAGGCATAGTGTCGGCATAGCGTCGGCATAGCGTCGGCATAGTGTCGGCATAGTGTCGACATAGCGTCGGCATAGTGTAGGCATAGCGTCGGCATAGTGTCGACATAGCGTCGGCATAGTGTAGGCATAGTGTCGGCATAGTGTAGGCATAGTGTCGGCATAGCGTCGACATAGCGTCGGCATAGTGTAGGCATAGCGTCGGCATAGTGTAGGCATAGCGTCGGCATAGCATACCCAGGTCTGTATCGGCATAGTGTAGGCATAGCGTCGGCATAGCGTCGGCATAGCGTCGGCATAGTGTCGACATAGCGTCGGCATAGTGTAGGCATAGCGTCGGCATAGTGTAGGCATAGCGTCGGAATAGTGTAGGCATAGCGTCGGCATAGTGTAGGCATAGCGTCGGCATAGTGTAGGCATAGCGTCGGCATAGTGTAGGCATAGCGTCGGCATAGTGTCGACATAGCGTCGGCATAGTGTAGGCATAGCGTCGGCATAGTGTAGGCATAGCGTCGGCATAGTGTAGGCATAGCGTCGGCATAGTGTAGGCATAGCGTCGGCATAGTGTAGGCATAGTGTCGACATAGCGTCGGCATAGTGTCGGCATAGCATCGGCATAGCATACGCCCCACGAGTGGGAGAATAATAAATGTATTTTAAGATTGCATCGATTTTACTTGTTTATGTACGCGTGTGATAATCATACTCATATGTTGTTTAAGGAAACATTCATTTATGGAATCAATTTGACCCACGTGAACCATTTTTTAAAGGATTGTGGTCCGCTGTCTCTTGCTTCCGACAGTGGTTTAGCAAAGCGGCACTGCGGCGGTCCAGTGAAGGCAATGAAGGCAGGATCGGCTGTTAATAGAATGATAAATATTGTCTGCTGCTCGCGGACCGCTGTAGTGCCAGTTTGAGAAACGTTGGCATGCCAACAGCAGCCCGACATTTGTTTGCTTGCCAGGATGTGTGATTTTTTTCATTATTTAAATGCAGAACGGATCACTGAACTATATAGACGGAACAGATGCATGTTTGCACACACACGCACACGCACACGCACACGCACGCGCACGCGCACGCACACGCACACGCACACGCACACACACACGCACACACACATTTTATAATTTTATTCATGTCCACATACGAAAGTAACATCAAAGGACATAAACAATGAGGACACGCCGTACACAGTAAGGGCCGAAACATACCTCACGCAAATACGCGAGCGTGGACGCTTCCAGCTACGCAAACAGTTTTGTGAAAGACAAGCCACGGTGAGGGACGCTATAGCAGCAACAACAGTAAACTGTTTTTTTGTTCGATCTGTGCTTTCCTCTGGTTTGTCTTTCACAAATGTCATGGCAAAAAAACAAACTGTTTGCGCAGCTCGAAGCGTCCACGTTTGCGTATTTGCGTAAGTTATGTTTCGGCCCTAACAGTACACAGTAATGCTATGGACACTTACAGGCTCATTAAGCGTATAGGTAACAGGACACAGTAATGCTATGGACACTTACAGGCTCATTAAGGGTATAGGTAACAGGACACAGTAATGCTATGGACACTTACAGGCCCATTAAGGGTATAGGTAACAGGACACAGTAATGCTATGGACACTTACAGGCCCATTAAGGGTATAGGTAACAGGACACAGTAATGCTATGGACACTTACAGGCTCATTAAGGCTATAGGTAACAGTACACAGTAATGCTATGGACACTTACAGGCTCATTAAGGGTATAGGTAACAGGACACAGTAATGCTATGGACACTTACAGGCCCATTAAGGGTATAGGTAACA
The DNA here is from genome assembly GCA_022702515.1 of Ilyophis sp. 1 JC-2022. Taxonomy (NCBI): domain Eukaryota; kingdom Metazoa; phylum Chordata; class Actinopteri; order Anguilliformes; family Synaphobranchidae; genus Ilyophis; species Ilyophis sp. 1 JC-2022. The sequence goes on along the minus strand of CM040395.1, from coordinate 3,229,782 downwards.
GGACACAGTAATGCTATGGACACTTACAGGCTCATTAAGGCTATAGGTAACAGTACACAGTAATGCTATGGACACTTACAGGCTCATTAAGGGTATAGGTAACAGGACACAGTAATGCTATGGACACTTACAGGCTCATTAAGCGTATAGGTAACAGGACACAGTAATGCTATGGACACTTACAGGCTCATTAAGGGTATAGGTAACAGTACACAGTAATGCTATGGACACTTACAGGCTCATTAAGGGTATAGGTAACAGGACACAGTAATGCTATGGACACTTACAGGCCCATTAAGGGTATACGTAACAGGACACAGTAATGCTATGGACACTTACAGGCCCATTAAGGGTATAGGTAACAGGACACAGTAATGCTATGGACACTTACAGGCCCATTAAGGGTATAGGTAACAGGACACAGTAATGCTATGGACACTTACAGGCTCATTAAGGGTATAGGTAACAGGACACAGTAATGCTATGGACACTTACAGGCTCATTAAGGGTATAGGTAACAGGACACAGTAATGCTATGGACACTTACAGGCTCATTAAGGGTATAGGTAACAGGACACAGTAATGCTATAGACACTTACAGGCTCATTAAGGGTATAGGTAACAGTACACAGTAATGCTATAGACACTTACAGGCTCATTAAGGGTATAGGTAACAGTACACAGTAATGCTATGGACACTTACAGGCTCATTAAGCGTATAGGTAACAGGACACAGTAATGCTATGGACACTTACAGGCCCATTAAGGGTATAGGTAACAGGACACAGTAATGCTATAGACACTTACAGGCTCATTAAGGGTATAGGTAACAGTACACAGTAATGCTATAGACACTTACAGGCTCATTAAGGGTATAGATAACAGTACACAGTAATGCTATGGACACTTACAGGCTCATTAAGGGTATAGGTAACAGGACACAGTAATGCTATGGACACTTCCAGGCTCATTAAGGGTATAGGTAACAGGACACAGTAATGCTATGGACACTTACAGGCTCATTAAGCGTATAGGTAACAGGACACAGTAATGCTATGGACACTTACAGGCTCATTAAGGGTATAGGTAACAGTACACAGTAATGCTATGGACACTTACAGGCTCATTAAGGGTATAGGTAACAGGACACAGTAATGCTATGGACACTTACAGGCTCATTAAGGGTATAGGTAACAGGACACAGTAATGCTATGGACACTTACAGGCTCATTAAGGGTATAGGTAACAGGACACAGTAATGCTATGGACACTTACAGGCTCATTAAGGGTATAGGTAACAGGACACAGTAATGCTATGGACACTTACAGGCTCATTAAGGGTATAGGTAACAGCGTCGCCTCCAGATATGGCGGCTTCCTATAACTGCTGATATGGAGCAATATCTCGGCGACTGCTTTGCCGCAGTTTTAGCATTCCAGCCTGTTGCAGACCCCTCACCACTAGTCTGTGAATGTTACCAAGGCTACCATCAAATATAAAACATGCACACACACACACACACACACACACACACACACACTTACACATAGGCTACACGCACACTCGCATGCAACACATTTTCAGACACAATACCCCCTTTGATCACCTAGCCGTGCACACGCGCACACGCACATACAAAACCTCTTTGATCACCTGTTTGAAGTGAATCGCCTTTGATCAAGATTTCCTGTGAGACTCACCTGTCACCTGTCTCCAAAGACAAGAGACGATGCTGGGCACTGAAGACTCACGAGGTAAACCTCCCCTAACGCTCGTATGAGTGCTCCCCCGGGCCCCCGACAGCACATACACACAAACGCTACTTCCCATCATGATTGAGGAACAGCGCCACCGATCCGGGCTTGTCACCTGGAATGCGTCATGTTCTAATTCCCCAAACACAGTCAGTCAGTCAGTCAGCCATCCCTGATATTACTGCGTGGGCACTATTTTACTTTATTATTATTTTCTCTCTCAGAGATAAGTTCTGTGTTTTAGATCATTTGTAGTTCTGATTGTAGTCCTACTATTTAAAAGTAGATATATTTAAAGCACGCGGCTGAGGTGGGAATACTGCGGAGCGTTGGCGCTCCGTGTCTCCTTCAGCGCTGCCTGGGGTGTTCTCGAGGCTTCCAAACAGCTCCCACAGACCAGGGGGGTATACTACGAAGCAGGATTACTGCGTTAGCTGGATAACTGCACTGAGTAAGAGAAGCAGGATTACTGAGTTAGCTGGATAACTGCACTGAGTAAGAGAAGCAGGATTACTGAGTTAGCTGGATAAATGCACTGAGTAAAACCCAGAACCCTCCTAAATCTGGAACATAGACTGACGTAAAAAGAGCTGTTTTGGGTTTTACTCATTGCAGTTATCCAGCTAACTCACTAATCCTGCTTTGTGAAATAGCTACCCCTGGGGTAGCCACATGACCACAGACAATTAACCACATCCATTAAGCACACACAAAACCACACAAAACCACACAACAGCCACACAGGATAAGCATATACAAACACACACGAAAACCCCACCAAATGTATTTATTTGTTTGTCTGTTTATTTATTTATTTGCTTTTGGTGTCTTACTAATAGCCTAAGTTGGGCTGCTTCATACAGTAGCCTAGTACCAAGACAGCATGGCAATATCTTCTAGTGAAAATTATTGTAAAATTAAATGAACACAGATTGTCCCGACAAGACTTTTCATTGTTCAGCCATATTTGATTGATGACGTGTATCCGTCTCTGTCTCCTGTAGTCGCGTGCTCAAGCTGGTTAGCTTTATAGGTAAAGTGTTTTTCAATATCTAACATTAGCTAAATGCAATGTTCAAATTGGGTGCGGGAGAAAAAAAAGCGAGAGAATTTAAAAAAAGTTTAATTACACACTAAGCTTACTTGCATCTTGCTTTCCAATTTGTGCTGGTCTTCCTCCTTGCGTGACAAGCGTGGAAAATACAACTGTTGTTGCTGCTAGTTACACTAGCCTGTAGAGCGAGCACAGAAAATACTTTCTTCACCTGTTTAGATTAACGTTATTAAAATACTTCTGTCCTATGGATGATGGAATTAAGACACGGACTGCAATACATGATCACCTGAGCAGCGACAACAACTTTGGTGAGTGAAAAAGTCGGCCTTTATTTATTTCAGATTTTGGTTCAGAGCAAAGATAATATTTAAAACGTTACTAATTGTGTCTCGGCACGAGTGTGTATGACTGTCTGTCTTCGTTATCGTGTCTGTTGTCTGAGCTATACTTTTTCGTAGTTGTAACAGGTTATATCGACGTTGATTGCTGGCCTTCAGTATTTGCGTGAGGTACAGCGTTGCAGACGGGTCTGGGTAAAAGCCGGAATGGCTCATCGTGCTCTGTGCCCAAAAAACACCTCTGTTCAAATGCCTGCAGCCCTCGCTGTGGAATGCGCATCAATATAATCTTAACAGTTTCTGAATGTCCATCATATGTACTTTAATTTGAGCATATAATTTTTATTAAATATAAATTTTAAATATATGAAAAATGTATCAAAACTAATAGCATTAGTAGACATGTTTCAGAGCCCCTCATCACCCTTTTGGAATAAGACATCAAGATAAGGTTTTCACCTTTTGAAAGTGCCGATTTTCTTCTTTAAAAAAATGAGTATATTCAATCCTTGATGACTCAATGATAAGTTGATCAAAATTACGTTTCAATGACATCAATCTGTTAAGATGAAATGGTGTCCATTTCCTCTCCAAGCCACGAAAATCATATTCCGCATTCACACATCATGGCATGATGTGTACCAAAATGAAAGCTCTTGATCTGCCCTTCGTGTGCATGTATATTATGTTATGGGTTTGTACAGGAAATGTATATTATTTAATGACTGAAGACTTTTATGTCCACTTGGTGATGTGTGTGTCCTAATTCTACTCCAAACCCCAAAAGACTGTTCCTGTTTACTCCTCACAAAGTGTTACACATCAAATTAAACAGCACAAATTTCTCTTTAAAAAGAGTCTAATCAAAATCTGGGGTCTAACTGGCTCTAATAGTGAATCCAGTTTCAATCTACAGATATTTAGAGAAATTAATGGTCCAGTATGACTCCAGTTATGAAATAATGTATTTTATCTGTGAAAACCGTAATCTCATATGCATGTGCTCAAAGGGCAGATCCCGAGCTTTCATTTGGTATACACCATGCCTTGATGTTTGAATGCAGGATGTGATTTATGGGGCTTGGAAAGGAAATTGACATAATTTCATTCCAACAGACTGATGCCATTAAAACATGATTTTGATCGACTTATCATTTAGTCATCAATGACTGGAGATACTCATCTTAAACTGAGAGCTCTGCACTTTCTAAAGGTGAAAACCTCATCTTGATGTCTTATTCTGTTAGGGTTATAAGAGGCTCTGAATGATAATTGACTTATGGTAGATTGATAGACTTGATTGCAGTCCGAATATTGCACAATTTCCGCATGAACTCATAACATCATGGACATTTTCTCGAAGGGCAGATCCAGAGCTTTTGTTTGGTATACATCATGCCTTGATGTGTGAATGCAGAATGTGATTTTTAGGGCTTGATATTTAAATATATGAATATCCTCTCCAAAAGGCTTTTTCCATTAAAATATAATTTTGATCAACTTATAATTGAATCATCAAGGATTGAATATACTAATTTTAAACAAAAGACTCTGCACTTTCAAAAGTTGAAAACCTTATCTTGATGTCTTATTCTGAAAGGGTGATGAGGGGCTCTGAAACATGTCTGCTAATGCGATTAGTTTTGATCAATTTATGATATATTTCATGTAAATTCCATGCTCAAATGAAAGTACATATGATGCCCATTCAGAAACTGTTAAGATTGTATTGATGTGCATTCCACAGCGAGTGCTGCAGGCATATGAACTGAGGTTTTTTGGCGCAGAGCACTATTGGCCATTCCGAGCTTCCTTCTGCTGTTCCATTCCGGCTTTTACCCAAGCCCGTTGCAGACCGCCGTGTCTATAGTACTGTCTTCCAATGGGCCCATAGTGTTGTAGACTGCAGTGTCATGGTTATCTTTGAATGTAACCTACCTATAGTTTTGTAGACTGCCGTTTCTATGTTATCTTTGAATATAACCTACCTATAGTCTTGTAGACTGCCGTTTCTATATTATCTTTGAATAATTCTGTGGTGTTGTTATATTTGAATAAAGGCCTTGCGCACAGACCTTGAGAACATCTGAACCATTCGCCGATGGATACATGTAGCAGCAATATGTGCTGTCCTTGATACTGAAACGCATGGCAACTAGCAATCTGTTTTTGTTTCTTTCAGAACCTGCTTTCTGTCCAAGGTTCATTGAATGTTTTATTGGACATACATGTATAGTAGGCTTGCTTGATATCTGATCATAAACACAAACCACATTATAGGTTATTTGACAAAACCTGGTTTGTGCTTATGATCGGATATCAGCTATTTTACAGTCCTAATAATTTAAATAATTTGTCAGAAGGGCCCCTAGGACCATTCTGCCAGTCCTGTGTCCATGTACAAAAAAGTACACAAGCCCGTGGAGAGCATTTACTACCGGTCTAACATATATATTTGGAAATGTAGGAGGGAAGCCTGAGTGGGATTTGTCACGAAATATCAGCGATGTGACACAAGCTGTCAGCTCACACAGTAAAGCTTTATTCACGACCGCTCCCTGGCATTAGTCTGTATTCTCTGGGCTCAGGCGGCGGATAACGTTGTTTACTGACAGACATGTTCTCCCATATTCAGTGATATGTGTGTGTGGCAGGTAGCTAACTGTAGCTGTGACAGACATTACATAAACATGTTTCTGTCATAAAATACAAAAGAAATATGTAATAACAAATACAGATTCAGCACTGCTTGGGGAAAATAGATGGGTTTCAGTGAAAAATGAACGCTTTTATTTTCACGTTTCAGAAGAGAAACGCCTCGGCGCCCCGCTCCCACCCCTCTAGTCCCTCCTGTACAGAGAGAGAAAAAGAGAGAGAGAGGCTGTGAGAATAGTTTTTTTTCTTTCCTCCCCTGTTTTCTCTGAGAGAGAGAGAGAGAGAGAGAGAGAGAGAGAGAGAGAGAGAGAGAGAGAGAGAGAGAGAGAGAGAGAGAGAGAGAGAGAGAGAGAGAGAGAGAGAGAGAGAGAGGAGAGATCATATCTCTTTTTCAGGCAAATGCCTCTTTCCTGTGCAGTGTGCAAAGAGAGACAGATGTACTCCTGAACAGAGACAGGTATGTCTATCCTGGACAGACAGCAGAGGCAGAATTAGCTCTCTTCCTGCAGAAATGCAGAAATCCTGACTGGATGCAGAAAGTCTCCCCAGCCAAGAGAAACACGCACATTATTATTATTATTCATAATAATAATAATTTATATATTGTTATGACAGGTTTGTATGAAGCTCTCTCACTCCCCTCCACAGTCTCTCTCTGCCTCCCCCTATCCCCCTCCCACACGATCCCTGCTCCCCGTCACAAAAAGACAGCTCTCCCTTTCTCTCTCCTGTACAGAAGGATTTATTTTCTTCACAATTAATCACATTGTGTCGTGATGCGTCTGCTTTGGCAACACGGCGCATCCACGTTCATCACAGCGTTTGAGTTTGAGTTTGACATCTCTCCCTCTTGCTGAGAGAGCGCTCTTCCTCCTACGTAGAGAGAGTTTCCGATTTTGAGAGAACCCAGCCCTTATTAAACCATTTTTCTGTGAGCTATATATCCCACAATGCACCTTTCCAGGCAGCATGTGGGAGTAGACGTGGCTGTGTTGTTATTTATGGAAGTTTCATATTACAGCCCGGACATCCTCTCGATGAGTGGGAATCAGACTCAAACGGCAGCACCAGACGGATGCATCGACTGCAGTAGCAGAAATATGTAATATATAGAGATGAACACAACAGCTTTGGGAGAAAAGGCATCCTTGTTTTTCAGATTTTTTCAGTCAGTGGCTTTATCACAAATGGTACACTAGTTTCCTATAATGTGGACTAACTAGGGTGCCAGTCTATATTTTTAAATTGCCTCGCACCCTAGTTAGTCCGCTTTATAGGGAACTAGTGGATCATTTGAGATACAGGATGGAAGGAGCTGAGTATCTAGTCGATCTACATAATCTGGGCTAGAAGTCAATGATAACTTTACATGACCAGCCAATCAGCCAATCATAACTTCACATGACCAGCCAATCAGCCAATGATAACTTTACATGACCAGCCAATGATAACTTCACATGACCAGCTAATCAGCCAATGAGAAATTCACATGACCAGCCAATCAGCCAATGAGAACTTCACATGACCAGCCAATGATAACTTCACATGTAGTCATCTCCCGCACCCAATAAACCAAACAGTAGTTTAATGAAGGAGGAATACTTCAAAACATAAGAGTGGGGTTCATGACAACAACAAAACAATCCTGTATGTTACATAAGGTCCAAGATCAACAGTGTAGAATACAGACCTTGATTTAAATATTAAAAAACCCTGAATCCTTGGCTTGCATTTTGTCACAGGGAGTTCGAGATTTTAAATTAAGTCCATTGCAACTGAGACCATGGAAAGTTCAATCATTCAGAATTTAATAAATTCTGCAGTTATTCTTTTTTCTCCCGAGAGACTGAATTATGTGCTGAAAACGCCTTTTCTTTTCTTTCCTTTCCCAAAGTCCAAACGTCCTCTGAAATGAGCCAATTTCCCTGCTAAGCCAACCTCCCCCTTGCTCTCTCAGATAGTGAAACGCATTTAATTGTTTCTTTGAGAATCCTCCCCATATTCGCAGGCAATAAAATGTTTTATTTTCCTTCCATTGGCTATGTAATTGCCACATTTTCTGAAGTTTCTGAAAGCGACTTTCTGAATTTTAGAACTGTATTAATCTAAAGTATGAATATTATTCACTGTAATTCATTATTTCTATCACACATGCTTCTTTGTAAGTAGGTATCTACTAAAATAATTTTAAATGCGGCACATCAGCTTGAGAAATCGTGGAGGGTTCAGAAAACATGGTTGAATTTAGAATATAATGCTTCTGAAAAATAAGAATACTTAATTTTTCCACACAATAGCGATAGTGAATGATCATTCTTGAAGGTTTTTTTTATTTTTTACTCAATATCAAAATTGACATCAGTGCCGTAATGGCAACGACAACAAAGCTAAACACGTCCATCAAACACGTTACTGTGCGTCTGTCTGTTCTAATAGAGATGCTGCAAATTATGGTACTGTGTATCATAAAGGCAAATTGGAGCCTTAATATGAAGCAAGACCATAATTACAACTCATCTACAGTTGGCCAAATATTATTGCGCTTTCCTCTTCGTTTCGTTTTGAGCTATATGCCTTTATCTGAAACATCGGTGACGAAATCTAATCACAAGAACTGAACAGAGAGGTGGTAGGCTATCTCATTGACTATATTTTTCATGTTTGCGTTGTTGGGCATTCAAGCAAAAAGACGCGGTATTACGGGTGACACGTTGCGAAGTGACGTATTTGTCTGTGTAACGTCACAGCTATCTGATCTTCTCCAGATGTGAGTGATCGTTTTTTCCCCCAAAAGGAAACTGCCTCCCGGCCGAAGACACGCTCGAGACTCTCTCATTGAGTTATCTTTCTGCTGCACTTAATTTGTGAAACTTTAAGTCTTATGTCTGTTCTCCATGATACCTTTTAAGTCTTGTCTGTTCTCCATGTTACCTGAACGTCTGCTTTACGCGAACGGCAAGCAAACTAATGAGGGCAAACAGATTCTAATAATTTCAAAGTGAAACTGGTAGAATGCAGATCCGTGTTTGCACTGTGCGCGTGAGCACTGAACAAACGGTTATATCGATTTGCAAATGAATTCAAGTTCGCTTGAATTTTCAACAAAGCTAATCTAGTTTGTTCTTATTTTTACCTAACCTGTGTTCCAAGTCTTCGCCACTAGGGTGCACTGGAGATCAGACATTGCTGAGCCACGAGGGACCCCGGAACCCTAAATTAGTTCTCCCATTATATTCTTCCCACTTTAACAGCAGGAATTTGAACTGCTGCTTACAGAAACGACAAACCCCTTCCATTATACAATGTTTTTCTTTGCAGACAAATGCAAGAGACATCCAATTAGCTCCACAGCTTTGTAACCGAAATAATTTATAGATAACAACCTCATTCTCCTTTTGACGAGTATTAGTGGTTTTCGTCACTTTTAAACGGACGTTCGATGGTCACACAGGAGGGAATACATACTTATCCATTTTACCACTGGTTTTCCAGATTATGTCATCCAGCAACTCGAATGGGTCTGTATGCATGCTAATCTTTTAAATAGTGACAATTAGAGCGAATGGCTAATACTGCAGAAATAAATGCTCTTTTGTAGTCTCACTATAAAGTGGAACTCTGGGAGGCAGACAACGCTGTTAAAACTCAAAATAACGTTCTCTGACGCTTTTATTTTCTGTTCTAATGAGCTTCAGGTTCATGTTGTCTGATTGTTAGTCAGTGCACCTCGACACATCTATAATGCTCAAATAGTTTAATTACCAGCATATTATGTATGTGTGTTGATTAGGAACATTATGGATATTACATTGGAACTGAAGGCCCTGGTGTGGATGTCTTCCTCCTTCAAGAGGTCAGTCTTAGTAGTCCTCATACTAGCGACCTCACAGTTATGGTGACATTAGAATAGCTGACAGTTTAATTGTAAGAATGATATCGTAGGTATAGTGAAATCACAATAGCAGACCATGTGCTCACAGGTATGTTGGTGACATCACAATAGCAGACCATGTGCTCACAGGTATGTTGGTGACATCACAATAGCAGACCATGTGCTCACGGGTATGTTGGTGACATCACAATAGCAGACTGTTTCTTTCACATTACATTACAGTTATTTGGCAGATGCTTTTATCCAAAGCGACGTACAATAAGTGCATATTGAAGGTCATTGACGCAACTACAAAGCAAATCCGACAAAACACAACTTTCTCACAACGTAGGAGCTATCCCTAGTAATGAACATAGAAGAAAGAAACAGGAAGCAAGTACTATAGAATTGGCCCTATATAGGTAGTTTAGTCAAGGTGGAGTCAGAAAAAGTGCATTTTCAGACCACGACGGAAAACAGACAGTGTTTCAGCTGAACGCAGTGGAGGGTTGTAATTATCTCACAGGTATGGTGACATCACAATATCAGGCTAAGTGCTGTTGTGACATCACAGTAGCAGACTGTTCGCTCATTGTTTCTAATCTCGCAGGTATGGTGAAATCGCAAGATAGTGAGTCAGTGATTATTCTGACACTTAAACTTTCACTACACACACACACACACACACACACACACACACACACACACACATATACAGGTGCAGCTAAAAAAAATTGAATATCGTGAAAAAGTTAAATATTTTTTGTCACACATTTCAGAAAGTGAAACTCATATATTATATAGATTCATTACACATAGAGTGAAATATCTCAAGCCTTTATTTCTTGTAATTTTGATGATTATGGCTTACAGCTAATGAAACCCAAAATTCAGTGTCTCAGAAAATTAGAATATTTTGCTTTAACATATTTTTAAAGTATCATATTTAATATTTGGTCGCATATCCTTTGCATGCTGTTACTTCCTGAAGTCTGTGACCAATCAACATCAAAAGACTCAATATCTTATTTTCAGGTACTGTTACAAGCGATACTATAACCTCTCTGCATTTGAACTGATCTCTATGAGAATTGGGGGGTAAAACTAGATTCAGCTGTAAATTACGCTGGTACAGTATGGAACACATGACTGGCGAAATGACTGTACATCATCAAGGGTCTAAGGTATCAAACGAGCCCCAAACCATCACTCTGCGGCCAGATATGGAGTAGATGTGGATGGATCCCTGTAAGGGTTGTTTCTCCTGACTTTTTTCCCCATAGAGTTCTATAGGAAAATGAGTCAGGATAAATAACCCTTGCAGTGATCCATCCACATCTACTCCATATCTGGCAACAGAGTGATGGTTTGGGGCTCGTTCGATAGCTCAGACCCTTGATGACTTACAGCCATTTAGCCAGCCATGTGTTCCATACTGTACCAGTGTAATTTACAGCTGAATCTAGTCTTACCCCCCAATTCTCATAGATCATTCTCATACAAGTATCGCTTGTAACAGTACCTGAAAATAAGATATTGAGAGTCTTTTGATGTTGATTGGTCACAGACTTCAGGAAGTAACAGCATGCAAAGGATATGCGACCAAATATTAAATATGATACTTTAAAAATATGTTAAAGCAAAATATTCTAATTTTCTGAGACATTGAATTTGGGTTTTCATTAGCTGTAAGCCATAATCATCAAAATTACAAGAAATAAAGGCTTGAAATATTTCACTATGTGTAATGAATCTATATAATATATGAGTTTCACTTTCTGAAATGAGTGACAAAAAATATTTAACTTTTTCACGATGTTCTAATGTTTTGAGCTGCACCTGTATATATAATTGTCTGTGAGTATAATGCTGAAGACTCATGTGGTTAACTGCTGGATCTATTGATAGGCTCTCATAATACATTCAGGTTTATTGTTATAGCGATCTTTGGGGATTTGTGGTTTTGTTTGCACGGCTGGCTTGCGGGTGCAGTGAAACGAAAATAACTTGAGTGCGGACTGATCCAGGACCCGTGTCACTCAGCCACGGCGATGGATCCAGAGTGCGGACTGATCTAGGACCCGTGTCACTCAGCCACGGCGATGGATCCAGAGTGCGGACTGATCCAGGACCAGTGTCACTCAGCCACGGCGATTGATCCCGAGTGCGGACTGATCCAGGACCCGTGTCACTCAGCCACGGCGATGGATCCAGAGTGCGGACTGATCCTGGACCCGTGTCACTCAGCCACGGCGATGGATCCAGAGTGCGGACTGATCCAGGACCCGTGTCACTCAGCCACGGCGATGGATCCCGAGTGCGGACTGATCCAGGACCCGTGTCACTCAGCCACGGCGATGGATCCAGAGTACGGACTGATCCAGGACCAGTGTCACTCAGCCACGGGGATGGATCCCGAGTGCGGACTGATCCAGGACCCGTGTCACTCAGCCACGGCGATGGATCCCGAGTGCGGACTGATCCAGGACCCGTGTCACTCAGCCACGGCGATGGATCCCGAGTGCGGACTGATCCAGGACCCGTGTCACTCAGCCACGGCGATGGATCCCGAGTGCGGACTGATCCAGGACCCGTGTCACTCAGCCACGGCGATGGATCCCGAGTGCGGACTGATCCAGGACCCGTGTCACTCAGCCACGGCGATGGATCCCGAGTGCGGACTGATCCAGGACCCGTGTCACTCAGCCACGGCGATGGATCCCGAGTGCGGACTGATCCAGGACCCGTGTCACTCAGCCACGGTGATGGATCCCGAGTGCGGACTGATCCAGGACCCGTGTCACTCAGCCACGGCGATGGATCCAGAGTGCGGACTGATCCAGGACCCGTGTCACTCAGCCACGGCGATGAATCCCGAGTGCGGACTGATCCAGGACCCGTGTCACTCAGCCACGGCGATGGATCCCGAGTGCGGACTGATCCAGGACCCGTGTCACTCAGCCACGGCGATGGATCCCGAGTGCGGACTGATCCAGGACCAGTGTCACTCAGCCACGGCGATGGATAGTCCGTTTGACTGTCTGAGACCGGCACTGCTCAGCTCTGCGCGGAGGTATTGAGAGCCCCTTGCTCGGGGACGGGGAGCGCCGTTGCCCCGGGTTACACTGCAGGCATTCGCCAGCTCTGCCATAGGTGAGGGGGGCTGAGGGGCAGAGCAGGAAACAGGAAGCGGAGATGGGAAAAAAACAAAACAAGAGGCTTACAAACTCATTGCCAAGACAACAAAAAAACTGCCTCTTACCTGTCTCAGTAAACAGTTCACAGCAGAATCAAGGTCTTTAATAAAAACTTCTGTTCACAGCAGAAATAAGCTTTAAAACTTTACATGAAGCAGACTCGGCCTCCTTTTATAGCCAACACCGAAGACACTATAAGTATATATATATTTAATTAAAACATTCTGTACATAAAGTCTAATAATGCTTACATTCTACACAGTAAAATGTTCAGTTAAATCAACTCTTACAGTTTACTCTGGCAGATGGCAGTGTACTATGACGCTATCACAGAGCGCTATCTCCCACGTCAATGACAAAATGGCGGTTTCTTCAAATGTGATCAAGAAAATATCTTCCGCTTACTTAATGCAGTTGATAATATGCTCAATTGCCAAGCTTCTATGCAGAAAAGAAACCGATGTTGAAAATATTTATTGCATGCATCTCCATAGAAACATAACAGAACATGGGGGAAAAACTATCTAAATGTGTGCAAATTTCCAGATATCCACACGAGAACTCCAGCACACGTAGTTGTCAAAAAATAACGACGTACATAAATGAAGCCTCATCACAAGCATAGCAGTCTTTCTCATTCTGAAATCAGCTGATATGAAATAGCAGCTAGCTGTGTGTGAGTCACAGTATCACATGATGTATGGGAAGGGAAAGGCTTTGCTGATTGGCTAAGTTTTTAAACTTTTAAAATATTTTTTTAAACTTAATAAAATAAGCAATTAAATTAAATTTGACTGAGAACGGCCACAAAGACGCTTTACAGAGAAACCGAAGGAAACATTGGGCGAAGGCTCTGCGTCCGTGGCGGCACGGCGGTACAGAGGTTAGCACTGGCGCCTCGCGAGACGGAGGTTCTGGGTTTGAGAACCTTCTGGTATACAAACAGCCTTGTTATTGAAGTAGTCTTGGAGGAGAGTAAAGAATGAGTAACTCGGGTCAGCAGTGTAGTATAATGGGTAGGGAACTGGCCTTGTAACCAAAAGGTTGCAGGTTTGATTCCCAAGTAAAACACTGCCATTGTACCCTTGAGAAAGGTACTTAACCTGCATTGCTTTAGTATATATCCAGCTGTATAAATGGATACTATGTATAAATGCTAAAAGGTTGTGTAAGTCACTCTGGATAAGAGCTTCTGCTAAATGCCTGTTATGTAATGGAATGTAACTCAATAAAATATTCTGGTGCCAGACCAGTTAAACCTTTATACATTAAAAATAGTAAATTCTCAATTTGACAGCCAACCAATGAAGAGATGTAAGCACCAGACTGATATGTACCGGCTACATTCTGTACAAGTCCGGGCTGAGTTAGTGCATCCAGACAATAAACCATTATAGTAATCCAGCCGGGAGGTTAGAAACGCATGAACCGTTTTTTTCAGCATCCTCCAGGGATAACATCTTCCCTTAGTTTAGATATATTCCTCAAGTGGAAGAAGGCCACTCTTGTGATAAGAGGGATGTAATAATCATACAGAAAAAGAAGCGGCTCTGCTGGGCTCGGGGCGCGGTCTCCTGATATAAAACTGTCATTTAATCAATAGATTCTGGCAGATGGGTGCTCAGGAGCAGAGGAGTCATGTTCCTGAGAGGAGCTCCAACCTCAGCCCCAAACCTGCGCTGGCTGCTGCTCTCACAGATCACTGGGGGTGGGGTTGCTTCCCCATGAATCCCCAGTGCTAAAAAAACCTGCAAAGACTCCATGCATCCTAACTGTATTAAGACCGAAGTTTGTTATACACGTTATACACACATCTAATTTTATCGTAATTTCCAGGATGTATGCTGCATGTGGACTATTGTTTTCCATACATAAAAAACAAATATATGAATGGCCTGCAAGCCAAAATATACATTGGCCAGAAGAATCATAGCCCTGCGGCAACCCTTATTATTTTGCGTTTTTAAAAGTTCTTATTAAACACGGCCTTCTTCGAAGCAGGCCGGCAATTTAAAAAAAGAAAAAAGTATTTACTTTATTTACAACCTACCTTGCAGACCTGGGATGTGGTTAGTAAATATTTAATAACATTTTGTATAAGATTGAGGGGGTCGTGCGAGGTGCTGGCGGTGGGTTTTTATTGCGCTATAATACATAATGTCCCGCGGTCTGTGCAGGGCGAGTGGTGTTATGTATTAACGATGTTCATTTCGCCGTTTGTCTCCCTCCCAACCTGCTCTGCCCATTTATGTTCCTGAAGATGGGCTGAAGTGCTGCAAGTTTGAACCAAAACCACAGGAAGATTGCATTACATTACATTACATTACAATACATGACATTACATTACGGGCGTTTAGCGGACGCTCTTCTCCAGAGCGACTTACACAACTCATTTTTACATAGTATCCATTTATACAGCTGTATACTTTACACCTTTATATACCTTTAGCTCACGGGTACAACCTGCAACCTTTCGGTTACAAGCCCGGTTTCCTATCTGCTATACTACACTGCCGCCCATGTCAGTCCTACAGATCCCGGGTTAATGACCACATACTCAAATTATGCACAAAATGACGGTTAGTTAACGCTCTTGGCCTTTTGGTTTTGCCGGCTTCATTAGAACAGAGAAGGCAGCAAAACTCTTAAGAAGCCGAATCCATAAGCACCCCATAAGAAACACTATCAGTTTCCCAAGACTGAACACTTTTTTGTCCTTAGTTAATTTGTGTCCAAATAAATATACAGCAAGTGAAATTCTCATATTTAAACGTTACTGTTTTGCTTGTTCTGTTAGATCTGCGCCTACAGATTTCCATTAGATTGAGTGTAACAATCCTCCTTTCGAATAAAAAACAGTTAAAATGGCTAAACGCATTATTTTGTCGAGCCACAAACGTTGCCAGCTGAGAATCGTTCAGTTCAGATATGTTCCTCTATTAAACGCATAAACAACAATAAGAAAAATAAACTGTAGCCCATGGGTGGTACAGGAAGTGTGGTTTGCCAGGGACACATTTGGTGAATAATTTAGTAATAATACAGAAACCTGCTCAAACTAGTTCACTATTATAGTTTTTCTCAATTGTTTTGCACACAAAATCTGGCCTTATGGGTATATCTTATATGATAAAAACTTAAAGCTTATATATCAATAATAATAACTCTGCAAAAACTGTGTGTGCATTTTGCTTGTTTTCACTCAAATTTAATTCTCAGATCACCCTTTTGCAAAATGCTAAACTCCTCATTAAATGCTAAACTCTTCAAATGCTGATTCTCCTAATTAAGCACTCAATCCAAAATGACTGAATGTTGTGCGTTTATAGTTTTGAGAAAATGAGTTGCAGTTCCAGGAAACGTGTAAACAGTTGAGATAAAAACTTTACTATGTTAATTCAGCTGATGCTGGTTATTTCTGCATAGATTCATTTTCTGCTGACTGGCTCACACCAACCCTTTAAGGTGTCAGATCACAAATGTGTGATTTGTATGTTCTTAACAATCACTGGAGTAAAAGCAATTGAGTTCTAGAACACTGACTTCCAAAAGAATTCCAAAAAAACTTCTTCAAAGGGTTAAAGGCTCTGAAACGGAGCTTGCGCTGTTCTTTGGGGGGCTATCGATGTTCTCGCCCTCCTAAGGACCTATCTGATCAACCCCTTCTGACCCAGGAAGAAATATGACATTTCACAAGTCTCCTCTATTAAATCTCTGTCCGTGGTTCGTGTAATGATCCATCTTCAGCTGTGAACCGTGGGGTCGTGGAACGCCAGACCGATACGTGAGGGGAAGGTGGATTTCTATCAACAGGTTACCTCTCTGGGACCCTGGTGAAGTGTCTTATTCACATTCATAAAGAGTGGGAAACAGGATATGTGTGTAGATGTGTGCCGGTGTGTAGCTGCATGCATATGTATGTGGGCGTGTGTATATTTTAACACAAATGTGTGTAAGTGTGCATGTGTTTGATGCAAGAACTTTGACCTTTTTTTGTCTGTGTGTCATAATTAATGCACATCCAGGACTAGGTGTCCAACTCTGGCTTTCTGACTCTTTCCGAGAAATGAAGGGATGAGACATTCTCCAGTTTGCTTTTTGAGTTTTTTTGGGGTTTCTTTTCAACGAGAAGCCAGTTTAGCCTTTCAAAACAATGTATGTAGACAACCAATGCATGCTGAGATAGGCTCCAGCCTCTCCGTGACCCTTACTAGGAATAAGCATGTTTGAAAATGGATGGAAACGCTTCAATGCTGGAACGCTCTCTTTCCCAGCTCTGTGCTTCAGTCCGTATGGCAGATACAGAATAATAAAGGATAATGCTCTTAGTATCTCTGAATGCTTGTAATGCTCTTAGTATCTCTGAATGCTTGTAATGCTCTTAGTATCTCTGAATGCTTGTAATGCTCTTAGTATCTCTGAATGCTTGTAATGCTCTTAGTATCTCTGAATGCTTGTAATGCTCTTAGTATCTCTGAATGCTTGTAATGCTCTTAGTATCTCTGAATGCTTGTAATGCTCTTAGTATCTCTGAATGCTTGTAATGCTCTTAGTATCTCTGAATGCTTGTAATGCTCTTAGTATCTCTGAATGCTTGTAATGCTCTTAGTATCTCTGAATGCTTGTAATGCTCCCATTAGTATCTCTGAATGCTTGTAATGCTCTTAGTATCTCTGAATGCTTGTAATGCTCTGTATCTCTGAATGCTTGTAATGCTCTTAGTATCTCTGAATGCTTGTAATGCTCTTAGTATCTCTGAATGCTTGTAATGCTCTTAGTATCTCTGAATGCTTGTAATGCTCTTAGTATCTCTGAATGCTTGTAATGCTCTTAGTATCTCTGAATGCTTGTAATGCTCTTAGTATCTCTGATATCAGCACTTTGAGTGTAAAAATCATCTGCAGTTCCCCACTTCCTGTCCTTAGTTTTCATTCCATAGATCGCACGCATGCACGCACATCTTTCGTAAGGCAAGAGGCAGGAAGCTTACACCATGCAGAAAAAATGCAAAAGACAAAAGAGAAGGAAATGAAAGCTCGAAAAACAATTCTGGAAAGCTCCCAAAAAGAAAACACTTCACCTGGAAGGAACGTCTCAAAAACCGCAAAGGCCAGAGCTGTGTAGCATGTTGTTCCGGTTGAATTGCCTTCAGTTCGACACTCCCATCAACATTCCTTTTATACTGCAGTTCAACTTGTCAATAAACAGAAATATTCTGCCGTTTTCCAATGTAAGCAGCGGGGATTAATAGTGACCATCGTCAGTTCACGCTGTGTAAAATCGTATTGTTGATAAGTTTAAAATGTTTATAGCTGTAATGAAGTAGGCCTGTATTGTGTTTTATAAATACAGTTTCACACTGTGTCTAAATCAGCCATAAGCATATCAGTTTTGAACCACACATGAAGGATTGCAATTAACATTCTGTCAAATGTGTCAGGTTTACTTCATGCATTATTCATGGCAGAAACTAATATTATTATATGTTGGTGGAAAAGAAAAAATCTATCAAAAAAAGATTTTCTGTCACATTTATTATAACAAAATTAATATGTGAACACATAATTTTGTCAGAAAAATCTATTAAAAAACAAATTTTCTGTCTAGTGCAAATCTGAAAATCATATTTTGCTACATTTTTTAAATATTGTTTTAACATATACACCTTCATTTAAAAAAACATCTACAGTACAATCAGGGATGGGCAATAATACAATAATAGCCTCTGTAGTCTGAATTGAATCTGTTTCACAATAACAAAATAAAGTACAAAATGCTGTCCAAAACATGCATCTAGAATCAAAATGGTGGATGTAGTTTGCTTTGCAGATGAGAGGTATTACACCGGAAATGCGCACCTATACAAACAGCTACGCATTTCAAACACGTAATTAAAATGTCACCCATCCCCAATACAGTATATTCATACTACAGAGAAATTAATATTCTGTCATAGACCGACAGGTTTACGAAGGCTACAGAACATTATTATTATTATTATACATTATATTTACATTTTGCGGCTGAACGCTCCGCACACATCAGCTGGGGTGGAGAGGGATATGTTGTGGATGGTTCTTAAATGACCTGACGTTGTGGCGAATCTTCGGTTGGTCGAGTTCATCGCGGTCTCCTGCTCCAGGCTGGGTCTGGGGCTCGGAGCATGTAGGGGATATGTGATCCCCACACGACCTGTCTCGGTGGGGGAAGGTTGGGGGTTGGCCTTGGGGGGCAGGTACTGGTCAGGATGGCCCCGCCCAAAACCAGCAGACCTCCGGCCATCCAGCCCACGTACAGGGCGGCCCCCAGTTCCCCCTTCCGTCCCGAGGGCACCAGCGGGTTGTAGAATCCCGTGATCAGCGTGGAGGCGGTCCAGCACACGGGGATGAGGCAGAGGATGCCGGCGGCGATGAAGGCCACCCCGCTCCCGATGGCCACCCTGGCCTTGGACGCCATGTTCCGCCGGAGGAAGTTGGTACACCGCCCCCCGGCGATGCCCAGCAGGGTCGCGACGACGGACACGGCGATGGCGAGCACCACCAGGGCGCGCGAGGCTTGCAGGTCGCGGGGTAGCGCCAGCAGGGAGTCGTAGGCCTTACACTGCATGTGTCCTGTGCTCTGCAGCACGCAGTTCATCCACAGCCCCTCCCAGAACACCTGCGAGGTCACGATGTTCGCGCCGATAAACGCCGTCACCTTCCACATGGGCAGAGCGCAGATCACCACCACCCCGACCGCTCCCACACCCGCCAGGGCGAACCCCAGCGCCTGCCTGCCCCCCGAAACCATCGCCACAGCAACTCGCGTCTCCCCCACACCAGCGACCATGAAAGCCGCTGAAAGGAGCTCGAAACTCGCCGACGACGTCTGTGAAACAGGTCTCTCTCCACACACAAGCGCTTAGTAATGAAGCTCGGCTCAAAGGGGCTGTTAGCCTCATTCCATTCATGACTGGAACCGGTTTTTCTGGGTTTGTGTTTGTCTGAGAGGGGGGGGGGGGGGGGGGGCGGTGAAATTCTAGATGTGACGGATTCATTCTCACCCCGCCCTGTGTGAAGGGTGTAGCCAGGAATGCAGACAAAAGTTTTGGGATGAGCGCCAGGACAATTAAGGAAACCAGGCAAACGAGAAAGATACCTAAGCCGTGCGACGAGGCCCTACACTGACATCTTTGAGAAATGTTTTTAAACATTGTAGTGCCACAAAGAACAATTAAGCGTCTAGCAATTGATTGTGTCATTTCTAAAAGCGCGATCACTGACTACCTGTCTTATGTCAATATTGCACGGTAACTATCGTATCTATATTTTTAAAAGCAATCTCACCTCAGCTTTTGGGGTGTGGAACATATGTCTCCCAAACCGTAGGATAAGAACACAGACATTCCGGGTCAGGACAACCTGTGATGAAGAAGGGTTGTGAACCCATGGTGTTTTTCACCTGTCTCCCTCAGAAATGTTATACAGGTGTGCTTCGACAGAGGGAAATGTCCTGTGTATGTGGGTGTTGGTTTAGCTCTACATACCGTTCCAGTCTCACATTTCCAGAACAATGCGCCTCTGTTGCCCCAGCTTTCTCCAGAACAAAGCCGTCGCTGTTGTGTGAAAGGTTTGGCCAAAGGTGGCAAACAATTATTAAACAAAGTGTGTGTGTGTGTGTGTGGCGGTGTCGGTTGATGTTCTGATGCTAAATTTCAGATAAACCAGGACACTGCTGATAATGAAGTACTAATACATTTTATTCACAACATTCATAAATACATAATTACATGAGTAATGTCATATTTTTAAATGCTTACAAAAAAGGGCTTTCACTACACTTCACAAAAAAACACACAGTGGAATACAGTATTATCTTACATATCATGAACACGTAATATATGGAGGCCATTTTTTTTGTACTTTTGTAGAAAATCTTTCACCTGAAAGAGGAAGATTTTTTCTTTGATCAGTATGAATAGTGTCTGGTCACAGTCATTTTACAGTAATGAATTGTGACAGAAAAGAACTGTAGTAATCTTTTCATATTTCCTATTGAAATATCGCTATTTATAACATAATAGAATCACATCATTATCATATTATAATTGCTCCCTTATGCTGATGACTATAGAGCCAGGTTATAGACTCAATGCCACAATTGGACTCATTTTACCATGACGATGCAGATTGGTGGCATTAAGAACAGTAGTATGAGGATCACGTAACAGCCAGACTCACGCACACGGTCCTCCCGTTAAAGACCAGGGAGTTTAACAGTCACATCCGGGGGGAGTCTGAAGATGGTAAAGTCCGGTCAATGTCCGAAGGTCTTTTTCTCAACCGTATTTTTCACGGTTGACGATGTTGACGAAAATTGGTGCGGTCTCACAGGTACTGCGAAGGTGCGTACTGACTCCTGACCGTGGGCGTAGGCGCGTACTGACTCCTGACCGTGGGCTGCGTAGGTGCGTACTGACTCTTGACCGTGGGCGTGGGCGCGTACTGACTGGGCTGAACGTATTTGACGGGAACGTAGGGTCCTGGGGTCACCATGGAGCCCGGGTACGAGTACGGCGGGGGGTAGTACTGCGTCGGGTAGTACTTGGCCCTGTCGTCAGGGGGACAGGAACTGCACAGGATGGACCCCCCGACGATGAGAAGGCCCGAGGAGCCCCACCCGATGTAGATGCTCGCCCCCAGGTCCCTCCGCTGCGTGTCCACGGTGGCGGGGTTCAGGAAGTCCGTGATGGTGAAGGCAGCTGACCAGCTCACGGGGATCAGACAGAGGACTCCCGCCACGATGCAGAGGACCCCGCCCGCGATGACCATCCTGGACCGGGCGGACTCGTTGGACAGGCAGCTGGTGCACTTTGCCCCTATGGAGGTGAGGGCAAGCCCGATGACGGCGAACGCCACGGAGCTGAGCACCAGCGCTCGGCCGGCCTGCAGGTCCCTGGTCAGCCGCAGGATGAACTGTTGTATGCTACACTGCATCTGGCCCGTGCTCTGCATCACGCAGTTCATCCACAGCCCGTCCGATATGATCTGTCCCGTCACGATGTTGGCCCCGATGAACGTGGTGACCCTCCACATGGGGAGCCCACAGGCCAGGGCCACACCCACGAACCCTATGAAGCACAACACCTGCCCCACCACCTCTTTAGCGATCCGGTTCATCTGTCGGCCTTCGTGTTCCTCCGTGAGAGAGAGAGAGATAGAGAGAGAGAGAGAGTTGCCCTCCGTCACCTGTCGCCTCTGCCTGGAAAAATGAAATTAGCTGATTGCGTTGGGTACTGTGATGTGAAATAAGGATGAGCCGTGCCTATTATGCAAAACGTCGCGTCAAACAATCCGGCCCTTCCAGATTCCTCTGACTCCATACTGCACGGCTGAAGACGTTTCCTAGTATCTGTTTTTTTTTTTTTTTTGTACAGTTAGGGAACAAAGCATTCCAGAGCTCTAGAGTCACGAGAAACTGCCTCCGATTCCACATCCTTTCACATTCACATTTACATTTCATTTTATCTGTGACTATTTTTATTAGGTATTGGGTTAAATTATCCTCACTATTGTTAGATAGGCTATATTTTCTCCACAATATAAGATTGATAAGGTTGGTTGACACACAAGACTTCAGTCTGAAAGACTGAGAGAAAGGAACTATATTCAACTTATAGAAGCCTAGCAACAAACTCCTCTAATACTGGCTGCATCCAATGAAAAACATTAACTTGGCAACGCTGTTAAGCTGCAGTGTAGGCCTGTATTTACATCTCAGGAACGAGGTTATGGCAGCTATCTCCACTTTTTTGTGACAGACTGATGAGAGACATCCCAAACGTGTTCTCACTCGATTCCCAGCTTCCTGTGCCCGCTGCATGTCTACGCCCACAGAATCGCAGTGGTAACGCTCACTCCAGCTGCCAAAACTGATACAGTAGCCTAATTTACAGATAAAAAATAAAAATAAATGACAGTTGAAATTTAAACTACACACTTAAGCAATGGAGAATCCAGTTTCCATAGTGACCTGAGAACATTCTGGAAGGACCCCAGTACAGAACGCTGAGGCAGACTGTTCTGGATATCTTGTTCCATCCATATTTTAACTAACTTAATTAAATAAATGAACTCTCTAAATGCTGTTAAATTTTGAAAACCACTTTGAGAGTGAAAACCACTTCTGCAGATCCTTGAGAGTTTCCAACAAAACGTTGTCACGAACAAATATGTGCAATCGTCTGAATCCTACGAAGGAATTTTCTTCTGAATGTGGTTCCTTTTTACAGTTGTGAGCAATACTGGTTACGATGGGGTTAAATTATTTCTGGCCACATGCACCGTTCAATTGTATTCCGTCCCTCAGCCTAATGTTTTTTATTTTCATTTGTATAAATAAAAATAAAAAAGCAGGCAGTGACCCGGGGAACATCTTTACGGGTTAAGAGAAATGAATAAAGCATGATTAGGGAAATGCATTGAGTAATCTGGGTAAATATCATGTAGGTTTGTTTATGTAAAATCAAGCTGTGTGACTCTGTACCAGGTGTGCGGCTCGCACACAGATCTACCCTTTCCTGCACCTACAGGTTATGATGCTGACTTTAATTTCCCAGGGATTTTCTGAAATATCTTTCTTAATATCTAATTAAAGAAATGTCTATGGGTCATAGAGAATACGCTGCAGTACAAGTATATAGAGAAACATGGAGTCGTAAGTAGAGATTGGGTTAACCACAACCACATTCTTTCTAGCTGTTCTCTCTTTTTTCTCTTTCTTTCTCTTTCTCTCTCTCCCTTTCTCTCGCTCCCTCTTCCTTCTGTCTCCCCATACTTCTCCATCTTTCCTCACTTTTCTTTCTGCCCTCTTCTCCAACCCACTCTCTCTTTTCTTCCTCTGCTAGTTTTCCATCATCCCTCCTGTTCGTTACATTCACGCGTGTGCGTGTGCGTGCGTGATGAAGAAGAATTGATAATGAGGATTACAGAAGATGTGCAAGGAGTTATCAGTGCGTCAGCCGGCTTTCCAGGCCACGCAGTAGACGCACTGACTCTTGCAGGTGTTCAGTTCCAGGTCTGACGTAGTCCTGTACGCACTTCAGACCAGGGGTAACATGTATAAAACTGAGTAAAAGAATGCGTAAAAAAATGCTCAGGTTGAAAGTCAGAAATATGCTTTAAAAAAGTTTTGTATTTTCTACCTCTGCCTTTCTGTCACGGTGTCGCCATATCACACTCCAAATATTGCGTACGTATGGTGTCCATCGTGTACTGAGGTACGCAGATTCTCACAGCACGTGTTATATTATACATCTGAATTTCTGCCTAGAAACTCGCTTACGTGGCTTTCTGAGAGCATTTTTCTGCTCAGCACTGTTTATACATGTGGCCCCGGGTGTGTGGGGACTCTTACTGAAATATCAGTGTGTATGCAGGTTTCTGTCTCCGTCTATTACCCTGGATTCAAATGGCCAATTAGTGGTGTACACCAACACCAGTTCACTTAAAGATTATAAGATCATCATATTATCATAAGAGAGTCTTCAGCCATCGTTCATGAGCTTATCAAGAAATGTCGTGTAAATGTCAGATCACGTGAATGTCTGGGTAAATGATTAAAAGCAGGAGTTGGAATGAAGTTAAGAGTTTTGGACACGGCCCTTCGTTCCAACTCACTCTGCTTGACATTCGGCAAAATGTCAAATGCACACAGAGTGTGTGGCTGTCCTTTCTTCTCAGTAATGTGTCTGCCAGTTACATCAACGCAAATTCTTATGGTACCTCGAACTAGACGGCAAACTACACAGTTTTACCTCTGTAGTAATCGCCATGAGATACCAGCAGGCCAATCAAATCTCATGGTGGGAAAGGTGGGAAATTCTTCAATCCTACCCAAGATGGAGGAATAATTCAGCCTGTGTACTCAGCCAGTGGATTTCCCATTGTATTTTTTTAACCAGCATTGTGTACACATGGACCATTCCCTCCTGTGTGAAGCATGCTTTTAACAGACAGTTTATATTCATAAGTAAAAGATGTCTTCAGAGGCAACTCCAACCCCTACAAGGGACGTATTTCGTTTTTTGGCTCAATGACAGAATGACAGGAATGATCGCTGGCCTGCAGTAGCATTTTCTGTCCACCGGGGGCAGTCTATGTGGGGGTCAGGCATATGGGGAAAAGAACACTGCCTTTGATGTGAATCTGGCGGCAGTCAATCACTCTCCCCGCGGGGTCTCTACACTCATCACACTGTCGCCTTCTACAAGCTGTTTGAATCCTACTGTCCTTCCGTGAACTCTGAACTTTCTCTTGGCTCTGTGGATTTTCCACATCGGAACACTGTACGCATGTAAAATTACAAATAGTGCTATAATTGGCTTTAAACTCTCATGTGTCCTCAAACACACCTTACATTATTTCTCAAGGATTTTCTTTTATTAACGGAACTGGGCCTGAAGTTGGGACGTTTGATAGATGCATTCTTAGACGCGGGATTTCTGAAGCAGCAGCAGACTACATGTGCAGTAGTCATTGTGGCTCTAGCATTAACCAAGCTAAATGAACAGTAGCCATTGTGGCTCTAGCATTAACCAAGCTAAATGAACAGTAGCCATTGTGGCTCTAGCACAGTCGTCCCCAACCCTGTTCCTGGAGATTTACCGTCCTGTAGGTTTTCATTTCAACCCTAATTTGTCACACCTGATTCTATTAATTAGCAGCACAATAAGATCTCTCGCTGTTGAACGAGGTGTGCTTTGTTAGGGTTGGATTGAAAACCTACAGGACGGTAGATCTCCAGGAACAGGGTTGGGGACCACTGCTCTAGCATTAGCCAAGCTAAATGTACAGTAGCCATTGTGGCTCTAGCATTAACCAAGTTAAATGTACAGTAGCCATTGTGGCTCTAGCATTAACCAAGTTAAATGTACAGTAGCCATTGTGGCTCTAGCAAAAGCTAAGCTAAACATACATTGGGACTTAGCATTAGCTAAGCTACATGCATATTCAAATGAAAACAAAGCCTGCAATGCCATTTTGGGCTGTAGCTAAAAGCATTAGCATTCAATTGTATGTGAACTTTATGTGTGCATCATTTAGCCTAACATTGATGAAAAATTGAAGTTTGTAATTAATTATGGTTTTGGATTAACTGCTTGCAAGCCACAAAACCAGCTTTAATTAAATATATAGGCAAACTCCCTATACCGTCAAAATGAAGGACATATCCCCCCTGGGTCAGGGGGAGGAGGGGGCTGTATTGCCTGACTAATTGGAAATCCGTGTCAGAAACTGCAGTCAACTGAGATTATGCAGGAAATCTCAGGTGAATTTAGAAGTTCTGTTTCTATGGCTACCAAAGTTATTTTTTTGTTGAAGGAGGAGTGCCTGTCGGTACCAGTGTAAGAGTTTGGAATAGTCTTGCACAAAGCTCAAAGGTCAAAACATCGCCCTGAAAGTAAAATGCACACCAATTAAATGTTCTCCGAGCAACAGGAAGCTTGTAAAGCCAGAATTTTGGTTTGGCTGTGTGAGTATTTCACCATACTTGCTTTTTTATTAGTAAATAATGTACGTGCTTAATTTATAGGTTTAAAAAGTACATCATCTAGCTACTGTTATCTGCACAAACCTTTTCTCCCTTTATATTGTGATGAATAGCTTTCACACGGTGGTGTAGGATTAAATGTGTTGACAGTAACATTAATGTAATGGAGCTATTTATGGGCTTTAATTCTGTAAAAACGACATATTGGTGTGAATGGCATGTTAGGACAAATCTAATGAGTGAGAAGTCAAATAACACGATTGTTACAAGTAGAACGATCATCACGTACGCAGGCTATTTAAAACACAAAGAATATTCCGCAGCGTTCAGTGTGTGTGAGAAAAAAATCTGACAGATATTCAACCTCTGCTGTTTAAAAAAACAACCGGTTTTCACACAATTTCAAGAAAATGTGTGTGAGAGTGAATCCTGCTAAAGATGGAAAAGGAAAGCGATGGTGAATTAATGAAGCCTCCACATCTGCATATCTGTGGAGTGTGTACGAAAGGTTTTTTTTTTTTTTTTGAGATAAGTATAGGGAAGCAGCAAACGAGTAAATCTTCGTTATCCCAAATTCCCTGGTAACAACTGAAGGGCCCGATCTTCAGACGCAGGGGGAGAACCAGGTATTAACACTTCCTCAAACTCTCCTTTGTGGGATTGCTAGAACAAAAACAGTTCTGTTTGAGATTGACAGCTTAAATTCAGGCAGATCCAAGAGGGCTTCTGTGAGAAGCGAGAGAGCAGAGAAGTTCAGAAATTAAGCGGGAAAAAAAGAACAAGAACAGTCAGAGTAGTGCATCATGACGTCACGCAACCCCAAAGCAACATTTTAGGATTTTCTTCAGTAACTTTCCCAGATTTAGTTTGACACAGATCTTTTTCTCAGTTTCTTAGATGTGAAATTTATTTTGGCTTCAGCACCATTGCCAAAAAGATGTGCAATAGTCTTTAGTAATTATATACAATGTTCTTCAACGGCTGTCTCTTTACGAACACTTCCCCATTTTGATATACAGTAAAATGGTCAGTGTTATGTCTACTTTTGATCGTGCATTTTTTATTCTGATACAACACATTTACTCATATAGTACTCATCTGCAGGGTATGAAATACACTTTTCACACCCTGGCCCCAGAGTTGTGGATGATAAAAAAAAAAAACCAGCCATACAACATTTTTACCAGTCACATTTACTTTTACAAAGAACACACACACTGTTGGTTACCCTGCCAGTGTGGCTGCTAGTACAAATCAAATAATCGAAAAACACAATCAAGGTTCTCCCAGCATTTGGCTGGCGGCGGGTGTTAATTTCATATCCTGCTCATCTGATAGAGTAGCATTAACAAAAATGTTATATTTTTTCTGTGTAGGAGGAACACGGAATCCTGTGGGTGTTTAAAACCAGGATTTATCCTGTTCTAGATGCTTCTAGACGGTAGACAAATTGGCACGAGGGCTTCACCGAGGGATATCATCATATGCTCGTATGTTTATATATTCCCCAAGGAAAATAATGACCAGCTATTGTTATTATTACTGTTACTATACACACCTAGAGGAGAAAAGTGACCAGGTGCTTGGCTTGCAATTTGGTAGGTTCACTTGAAAGGTGGGTAAGTGCATCCTAGTGCAATATCTTCAAGTGACCGGTAGATGACTGTAAATGTAAAATTAATACATAAACTCTGAAAGTTGCCCTGGGTGAGGGTGTTTGTTTTCTAAATCAATAATAGTGTGGACTGGACTTTTCCCTGTGTAGTGCCGTTAATGCCAAGTCCTGCGCTTATGTGACCGAAAGGCGGAACAGAAAAGCCGAGGCCTAATTAACGTTGTTCTGACCGCAGACAGACAGTGAATGAGACTGTTGAGCGAGTTATTAAATGGTTCTGTTTTTTCTGCATTCACTCAGTAAGACTGACAGGCTGAGCAATTAGGCTGTGCCCCACACCATTAGGCTGTGCCCCACACCAGTAACACTCCTTCTGTGCCCCACACCAGTAACACTCTTTCTGTGCCCCACACCAGTAACACTCTTTCTGTGCCCCACACCAGTAACACTCTTTCTGTGCCCCACACCAGTAACACTCTTTCTGTGCCCCACACCAGTAACACTCTTTCTGTGCCCCCACACCAGTAACACTCTTTCTGTGCTCCACACCAGTAACACTCTTTCTGTGCCCCACACCAGTAACACTCTTTCTGTGCCCCACACCAGTAACACTCTTTCTGTGCCCCACACCAGTAACGCTCTTTCTGTCCCCCACACCAGTAACACTCTTTCTGTGCTCCACACCAGTAACACTCTTTCTGTGCCCCACACCAGTAACACTCCTTCTGTGCCCCACACCAGTACCACTCTTTCTGTGCCCCACACCAGTACCACTCTTTCTGTGCCCCACACCAGTAACACTCTTTCTGTGCTCCACACCAGTAACACTCTTTCTGTGCCCCACACCAGTAACACTCTTTCTGTGCCCCACACCAGTAACACTCTTTGTCTCCCACACCAGTAACACTCTTTCTGTGCCCCACACCAGTAACATTCCTTCTGTGCCCCACACCAGTAACACTCTTTCTGTGCCCCACACCAGTAACACTCTTTCTGTGCCCCACACCAGTAACACTCTTTCTGTGCCCCACACCAGTAACACTCTTTCTGTGCCCCACACCAGTAACATTCCTTCTGTGCCCCACACCAGTAACACTCTTTCATTTTTGTCTCCTTCAACAAAGGACATGGAGGTCGCAGGAGAGCAAGGGCTGTTCTCTCTTGAAGTTAAAAATAAGAAAAGAAAACTTTTGAAAAAGAAGGTATTCTTTTATTCATATCAGAATAAGTGATACCTACGATTACATTTCCAAAATAGCAGTTGAGAAATTAAAATAGATAAATACACAATTTTTATTGATACGTGTATCAAAGAAAATAAAATACAGGCTACCAAAAAATATTATCTGTATTTTTTACCATTTTATGACTTTATGCAGTATGTCTCTGAGTATCATAATATAAATTTATAATATACTTAATATCCATTAGTGTTTTATTTGGAAAACAGAATTTCACCATCATCATGAACAACTGGGCCTATGTCACATGACCTACAGAAAGTTCCATGTCATCACCATGACGATGGTTCTACATACCACACTAGCCTTCAGTACCAGCCCGAGCATCTCAAACCACAGCCCTATAGGGCCTGAATCCAGCCCTATAGGGCCTGCATCTGCCGTTTACCTATAAACCAACAACCAGTTTAGACCTTTCAAACAAGTTGTGTAGACTCTTTAACCCAGGGGCGTACAGTCGATGTGGGCACAAAGGTTGTATGGGATAGCCCTGAACAGTATAGAGGTGACACAAACACATACATGGGATCGATGTAAACATAGGAAAGCTTTTAGTGTCTTCTTGTAATCTAAATGCTGTTTAGATTTTTAAAAAATGAAATCTCTCAACATATCTCTTTACTCTTTTCAAAATAGTCAACTATAAGTCAACGATTAGCCCTACTTTCATTGAGCAGATGCAAACTGGGGTATTTACTAAGACTACTGCAACTGTGTTTCCGTTTTTCCTTTTGACAAATCCAATGCAATGTCAATGCTTTTTTTGTAACAAAATGTAAACCAAAAGCCAGTGTATTCTGTGGTATAAACTGCAGTATGATACGAGTGGGGGGTGGGAGGGGCGTAATGGATGTCAGAAAAGGATTCGATGCCAGTAACTGTAATAAAATGGGGGTGAACCGTAGGCTGAGGCTGACAGCAGTGAATACATTAATTAAAATTGTTCGACCGCCAGTGTATATTTTTCCGGGCCTTGATAAGCGCTTAATGTTGACTGTATCTTTGTGGGCTCTGAGCGTGGAGCCCACTTCCTGTTGCTGTCTTCTGTCTGGGCACTTTCGTCCTACTGTTTCTGTTTGGGCCTTTTTCCATTCAGTATTTGACTCTGTTGTACAGTGTGCATGTACACACGAGTAAAATTCTTAACTTAACTGATTTTAAGACATTAAAATCAGGAGCATTTGGATATTAGCTCTGGAATTCACTCCTTGCACTTGGTATCAGCTGCCACCAGGAGGCACTGCCTGTGAATAATGGCATACAACATTTTCTACGGGGAATCACATCATACTTAAATAAAATATACTTAAATTAAATACATTAATTAAAAATACTTTAAAATGCTTACTAATTGTGGCCTAACAAGTGAATTAATTGCAATTCATAACATTAATTTTATGATTCCTGTGAGTTTCTTTGTTTTTGTTTGTTTTTGGAATTATCTAGTGCCGGTGGAGCCAGGTGCCTCTCACTGTGACTGAAAAATTGTCCATAATTATGACATCAATTGAGTGGATCAGGCAAGAAGCCCCTCCACAGAAGAATCCTTGTGTGGCTGATTATCACAGTCTTCTGGTTACTCTTTTTGCATAATAATAATAATAATTATCATCATCATCATTCATGAATTTGTCTGTCAATCTTACATGATAGTTTTGTATGCGGCCCTTGGGAGACCCTTTTCAGAAAAATGCCTCTGCGTGGCCACGGACACAGCAATTAGCTACACTACGTTCGGTCCTCAGTACTACAGTACTTTTTCTGGAGGATACAGTAACTACGCTACGTTCGGTCCTCAGTACTACAGTACTTTCTGTGGAGGACACAGTAACTACGTTCGGTCCTCAGTACTACAGTACGTTCTGTGGAGGACACAGTAACTACGCTACGTTCGGTCCTCAGTACTACAGTACTTTCTGTGGAGGACACAGTAACTACGCTACGTTCGGTCCTCAGTACTACAGTACTTTCTGTGGAGGACACAGTAGCTACGCTACGTTCGGTCCTCAGTACTACAGTACTTTCTGTGGAGGACACAGTAACTACGCTACGTTCGGTCCTCAGTACTACAGTACTTTCTGTGGAGGACACAGTAACTACGTTCGGTCCTCAGTACTACAGTACGTTCTGTGGAGGACACAGTAACTACGTTCGGTCCTCAGTACTACAGTACTTTCTGTGGAGGACACAGTAACTACGCTACGTTCGGTCCTCAGTACTACAGTACTTTCTGTGGAGGACACAGTAACTACGCTACGTTCGGTCCTCAGTACTACAGTACTTTCTGTGGAGGACACAGTAACTACGCTACGTTCGGTCCTCAGTACTACAGTACTTTCTGTGGAGGACACAGTAACTACGCTACGTTCGGTCCTCAGTACTACAGTACGTTCTGTGGAGGACACAGTAACTACGCTACGTTCAGTCCTCAGTACTACAGTACTTTCTGTGGAGGACACAGTAACTACGCTACGTTCGGTCCTCAGTACTACAGTACTTTCTGTGGAGGACACAGTAACTACGCTACGTTCGGTCCTCAGTACTACAGTACTTTCTGTGGAGGACACAGTAACTACGCTACGTTCGGTCCTCAGTACTACAGTACTTTCTGTGGAGGACACAGTAACTACGCTACGTTTGGTCCTCAGTACTACAGTACTTTCTGTGGAGGACACAGTAACTACGCTACGTTCGGTCCTCAGTACTACAGTACTTTCTGTGGAGGACACAGTAACTACGCTACGTTCGGTCCTCAGTACTACAGTACTTTCTGTGGAGGACACAGTAACTACGCTACGTTCGGTCCTCAGTACTACAGTACTTTCTGTGGAGGACACAGTAACTACGCTACGTTCAGTCCTCAGTACTACAGTACTTTCTGTGGAGGACACAGTAACTACGTTCGGTCCTCAGTACTACAGTACTTTCTGTGGAGGACACAGTAACTACGTTCGGTCCTCAGTACTACAGTACTTTCTGTGGAGGACACAGTAACTACGTTCGGTCCTCAGTACTACAGTACTTTTTGTGGAGGACACAGTAACTACGCTACGTTCGGTCCTCAGTACTACAGTACTTTCTGTGGAGGACACAGTAACTACGCTACATTCGGTCCTCAGTACTACAGTACTTTCTGTGGAGGACACAGTAACTACGCTACGTTCGGTCCTCAGTACTACAGTACTTTCCGTGGAGGACACAGTAACTACGCTACGTTCGGTCCTCAGTACTACAGTACTTTCTGTGGAGGACACAGTAACTACGCTACGTTCGGTCCTCAGTACTACAGTACTTTCTGTGGATGACACAGTAACTACGCTACGTTCGGTCCTCAGTACTACAGTACTTTCTGTGGAGGACACAGTAGCTACGCTACGTTCGGTCCTCAGTACTACAGTACTTTCTGTGGAGGACACAGTAGCTACGCTACGTTCGGTCCTCAGTACTACAGTACTTTCTGTGGAGGACACAGTAACTACGCTACGTTCGGTCCTCAGTACTACAGTACTTTCTGTGGAGGACACAGTAACTACGCTACGTTCGGTCCTCAGTACTACAGTACTTTCTGTGGAGGACACAGTAACTATGCTACGTTCGGTCCTCAGTACTACAGTACTTTCTGTGGAGGACACAGTAACTACGCTACGTTCAGTCCTCAGTACTACAGTACTTTCTGTGGAGGACACAGTAACTACGCTACGTTCGGTCCTCAGTACTACAGTACTTTCTGTGGAGGACACAGTAACTACGCTACGTTCGGTCCTCAGTACTACAGTACTTTCTGTGGAGGACACAGTAACTACGCTACGTTCGGTCCTCAGTACTACAGTACTTTCTGTGGAGGACACAGTAACTATGCTACGTTCGGTCCTCAGTACTACAGTACTTTCTGTGGAGGACACAGTAACTACGCTACGTTCGGTCCTCAGTACTACAGTACTTTCTGTGGAGGACACAGTAGCTACGCTACGTTCGGTCCTCAGTACTACAGTACTTTCTGTGGAGGACACAGTAACTACGCTACGTTCGGTCCTCAGTACTACAGTACTTTCTGTGGAGGACACAGTAACTACGCTACGTTCGGTCCTCAGTACTACAGTACTTTCTGTGGAGGACACAGTAACTACGCTACGTTCGGTCCTCAGTACTACAGTACTTTCTGTGGAGGACACAGTAACTATGCTACGTTCGGTCCTCAGTACTACAGTACTTTCTGTGGAGGACACAGTAACTACGCTACGTTCGGTCCTCAGTACTACAGTACTTTCTGTGGAGGACACAGTAACTACGCTACGTTCGGTCCTCAGTACTACAGTACTTTCTGTGGAGGACACAGTAACTACGCTACGTTCGGTCCTCAGTACTACAGTACTTTCTGTGGAGGACACAGTAACTACGCTACGTTCGGTCCTCAGTACTACAGTACTTTCTGTGGAGGACACAGTAACTACGCTACGTTCGGTCCTCAGTACTACAGTACTTTCTGTGGAGGACACAGTAGCTACGCTACGTTCGGTCCTCAGTACTACAGTACTTTCTGTGGAGGACACAGTAACTACGCTACGTTCGGTCCTCAGTACTACAGTACTTTCTGTGGAGGACACAGTAGCTACGCTACGTTCGGTCCTCAGTACTACAGTACTTTCTGTGGAGGACACAGTAACTACGCTACGTTCGGTCCTCAGTACTACAGTACTTTCTGTGGAGGACACAGTAACTACGCTACGTTCGGTCCTCAGTACTACAGTACTTTCTGTGGAGGACACAGTAACTACGCTACGTTCGGTCCTCAGTACTACAGTACTTTCTGTGGAGGACACAGTAGCTACGCTACGTTCGGTCCTCAGTACTACAGTACTTTCTGTGGAGGACACAGTAACTACGCTACGTTCGGTCCTCAGTACTACAGTACTTTCTGTGGAGGACACAGTAACTACGCTACGTTCGGTTCTCAGTACTACAGTACTTTCTGTGGAGGACACAGTAACTACGCTACGTTCGGTCCTCAGTACTACAGTACTTTCTGTGGAGGACACAGTAACTACGCTACGTTCGGTCCTCAGTACTACAGTACTTTCCGTGGAGGACACAGTAACTACGCTACGTTCGGTCCTCAGTACTACAGTACTTTCTGTGGAGGACACAGTAACTACGCTACGTTCGGTCCTCAGTACTACAGTACTTTCTGTGGAGGACACAGTAACTACGCTACGTTCGGTCCTCAGTACTACAGTACTTTCTGTGGAGGACACAGTAACTACGCTACGTTCGGTCCTCAGTACTACAGTACTTTCTGTGGAGGACACAGTAACTACGCTACGTTCGGTCCTCAGTACTACAGTACTTTCTGTGGAGGACACAGTAACTACGCTACGTTCGGTCCTCAGTACTACAGTACTTTCTGTGGAGGACACAGTAACTACGCTACGTTCGGTCCTCAGTACTACAGTACTTTCTGTGGAGGACACAGTAACTACGCTACGTTCGGTCCTCAGTACTACAGTACTTTCTGTGGAGGACACAGTAACTACGCTACGTTCGGTCCTCAGTACTACAGTACTTTCTGTGGAGGACACAGTAACTACGCTACGTTCGGTCCTCAGTACTACAGTACGTTCTGTGGAGGACACAGTAGCTACGCTACGTTCGGTCCTCAGTACTACAGTACTTTCTGTGGAGGACACAGTAACTACGCTACGTTCGGTCCTCAGTACTACAGTACTTTCTGTGGAGGACACAGTAACTACGCTACGTTCGGTCCTCAGTACTACAGTACTTTCTGTGGAGGACACAGTAACTACGCTACGTTCAGTCCTCAGTACTACAGTACTTTCTGTGGAGGACACAGTAACTACGCTACGTTCGGTCCTCAGTACTACAGTACTTTCTGTGGAGGACACAGTAGCTACGCTACGTTCGGTCCTCAGTACTACAGTACTTTCTGTGGAGGACACAGTAACTACGCTACGTTCGGTCCTCAGTACTACAGTACTTTCTGTGGAGGACACAGTAGCTACGCTACGTTCGGTCCTCAGTACTACAGTACTTTCTGTGGAGGACACAGTAACTACGCTACGTTCGGTCCTCAGTACTACAGTACTTTCTGTGGAGGACACAGTAACTACGTTCGGTCCTCAGTACTACAGTACTTTCTGTGGAGGACACAGTAACTACGCTACGTTCGGTCCTCAGTACTACAGTACTTTTTGTGGAGGACACAGTAACTACGCTACGTTCGGTCCTCAGTACTACAGTACTTTCTGTGGAGGACACAGTAACTACGCTACGTTCGGTCCTCAGTACTACAGTACTTTCTGTGGAGGACACAGTAACTACGCTACGTTCGGTCCTCAGTACTACAGTACTTTCTGTGGAGGACACAGTAACTACGCTACGTTCGGTCCTCAGTACTACAGTACTTTCTGTGGAGGACACAGTAACTACGCTACGTTCGGTCCTCAGTACTACAGTACTTTCTGTGGAGGACACAGTAACTACGCTACGTTCGGTCCTCAGTACTACAGTACTTTCTGTGGAGGACACAGTAACTACGCTACGTTCGGTCCTCAGTACTACAGTACTTTTTGTGGAGGACACAGTAACTACGCTACGTTCGGTCCTCAGTACTACAGTACTTTCCGTGGAGGACACAGTAGCTACGCTACGTTCGGTCCTCA
Source organism: Ilyophis sp. 1 JC-2022 (assembly GCA_022702515.1). Lineage (NCBI taxonomy): Eukaryota > Metazoa > Chordata > Actinopteri > Anguilliformes > Synaphobranchidae > Ilyophis > Ilyophis sp. 1 JC-2022. Next base: position 3,193,846 of record CM040395.1, on the reverse strand, counting down.
GTACTACAGTACTTTCTGTGGAGGACACAGTAGCTACGCTACGTTCGGTCCTCAGTACTACAGTACTTTCTGTGGAGGACACAGTAGCTACGCTACGTTCGGTCCTCAGTACTACAGTACTTTCTGTGGAGGACACAGTAACTACGCTACGTTCGGTCCTCAGTACTACAGTACTTTCTGTGGAGGACACAGTAACTACGCTACGTTCGGTCCTCAGTACTACAGTACTTTCTGTGGAGGACACAGTAACTACGCTACGTTCGGTCCTCAGTACTACAGTACTTTTTGTGGAGGACACAGTAACTACGCTACGTTCGGTCCTCAGTACTACAGTACTTTCTGTGGAGGACACAGTAACTACGCTACGTTCGGTCCTCAGTACTACAGTACTTTCCGTGGAGGACACAGTAGCTATGCCTACTACAGTACTTTCCGTGGAGGACACAGTAACTACGCTACGTTCGGTCCTCAGTACTACAGTACTTTTTGTGGAGGACACAGTAACTACGCTACGTTCGGTCCTCAGTACTACAGTACTTTCTCTGCAGCTCCTGAGGGAATGCAGTGTTTAGTGCCTGTGCTGCTGCTGTGGCTGTGGGCCCACTGTCTGCAATTGATGATTGATCTCCTGAGGTAATAAGTTACTGTAGCCTATGTAATGCTCCACTGGGGGTAAATAATGGGGGTAAATAATGGCTTTGCTTCATCTTTGTATTCCCAAATCAGCTGTGCTTATTATTATGGACCACAATTTTCTGAGCTGCTTAAAGGAAAAAGCTTAGAAAAGTGACGGTTTCACTGCAGTGAACCACGGTTTTAAGTTAAAAATGCCAGCAGGGGAAAAAGACTCATATTTGACTAGTTTGAAGATGAAAATGCAGCCGGCAATTAAGGTAAATTGGCCTGTAGTCAGTCAACAACAAAAAATCGTTAAACCTTTTCCTCAGAAACTTTGGTGTTTCAGTTACTCAAAGAGATGCATTTTTATTGGATCCACGCCATTATCTCTTATTGTGACTTTCCCCATTTATTTTGGGCTTTGAGTTTAGAGCTCAAAGCACGTGAGTGCAGAATGTGTGTGCTGGGTTTCCTTCCAACTTACAACCAATTACTCTGAATATATATGTTTTTAAACGGCTATATACACCACTCCTGTATCAGACCAGTGGAACCTTCTCACCAAAGATACGTAGACTACATCTGCAGTGTGCTACTGTAGACCACGACTTTATCAGATCAAATGTCAGGTCAAGTTAACGATTGGGGCCAATTAAATAATTAAGAGCGGAAGTTGGCATAAAATTCCGAAAACAGATCGCCCCCTGTTGTATACCCCTGGTATAGACACATAAATGCAAAAACATTTGTCCGTCGGCATAGTCCATGGATCCAGAGGCTCCTTTGGGAGCAAGAAGCACGGCCGTTATTGGGGATCAGTGGATTTAGGCTCCCCGTATTCAACCAGGGGATTTAGAACTTTCCTATTGGCTGATGGCTAAGGTTTTTCGTCCAATGATAACGTAGTCTCACCCAACCTTTTTATTGTTGCGCAAACATCAGTTAAATGTGTAATATGTCAAGCATGGTGGACTTGAGTGCTAATTAAATAAAAATGTCAAATTAAATGTTAGATTCTGCCTTCAATTGAAGAGAGAGAGAGAGAGAGAGAGAGAGAGAGAGAGAGAGAAAGAGGGAGAGAGAATATCAAGTGTATTTTTGTATGCTTTAGCAGTATTTACAAGTGTATTTCATGACAATAAATAATTTTTTTATTTGAATTTGACAGAGAGAGAGAGAGCGAGACAGAATTGGAAAGTGAGAGAAAGAAAGATAGAGAGATGGAGAAAGAGAGAGAGGGAGAGAGAGAGAGAGAGAGAGGGAGATGGAGAAAGAGAGAGATAGAGAGAGGGAGATGGAGAAAGAGAGAGAGTGTAGCACGAAGAAAGTAAGGAAAGAAAGGGTGTAGGCGTAGAGGAAAGTCGGACTCTGTAAGCAAACGCCTCTGCTGTATATTTCTGTATTTGACAGCACTGGGGTTGTGCGGAGCGAGTGGGCTTGTGCTTTAGCCATTTATCTTTCTTCTGGTTAGTGAGTACACACGGGGTATTGACCTGCTAGTCTAATGCCGGCGTCTGTTTGTAGAGAGTATTGCGAGTTATTGAGATAATAACGTGGGGCGCTCATTCTGATCATTGTAGACTGAGGGTCAACCTCAAAGGAGACGGGTGTATTTTTCACTTGGGAATGCTGCTGACACACACTCATCAGGGAATGCTGCTGACGAACACGTCACAGTTTCATTTCGGCTTCCATTTCCCGCTCATGTGGAGATGAGCACCTTTGCTGCAATAGGCTACATTTCAGTGCTTTACAAGTTAGCAAAAAGTATAAATATATACATTGATACAGAGATATTATTTACATGTGTGAATATATGTGTGTGTCATGGCTCATTATCTTGCTGGAGTGCCCATGTGAAAAAGGGTAGACTGTGGCCATAACGGGATGCACATGGTCGGTAACAATGCTTCGTTATGCTGTGGCATTAAAATGATGCCTAAATGGTATTACGGGGCCTAACGTATGCCACAAAAACATTCCCCACACCGTTACACCACCACCAGCCTGCACCGTTACACCACCACCAGCCTGCACCGTTACACCACCACCAGCCTGCACCGTTACACCACCACCAGCCTACACCGTTACACCACCACCACTCCACCACCTGTTATGACTTGGACAGTCCAAGTTCACATTTGCATTAATTAACTGTTGACACTTCATACCGCTGCTTACTGTAAAAATCAATGTGTGGATCCTAATCTGTTCCCGCATCAAAAATAATTACTTCATTAAAAATAATGTTCTCCAGTTGCATCTGACAGCCAATTATTATTCTGCTTTAACGAGGGTGGTCGTCCCGTACAGAGAACCAAACGGCGTGTCCGTGTATCATATAACCGCCGATCTCCTGGCTCTCCCCTTCTTACAGGCCTGTCACAGAACCTCCAAAACCTCAGGATCTTTGGGGCTTCTCATTTTCACCCTAAAATCAGAAACGTATTTATACTCTGAAAACCAGGATGTTGTATTTAATTACATTTTCATTCAGTGAATTCAGGAAAATAATTGAAATTCAGTTTGTGAATTGATTTGAAAATGGCCATAATGTTTCTAGGGTTGTTGTTTTTAACCAATTAATTGAATGTCAATTAATTTTGTGTATCTATCCGATGCATTCAGTAACACTGACCTGGGTATTTCACAAAGCAGGATTACTGAGTTACTGAGCTGGATAACTGCACTATTACTCAGTGCAGTTATCCAGCTAACTCAGTAATCGTGATTCATAGTATACCCCGCTGGCTGGTTATTCCTGTTGTAGGTTTGCGTCTTAGTCATTGTCTTAGCCGACTATGACTGAGACCACATAAAGCAGGTATCCACAACAAAGGCCGATCCGTTTCAGGATTTTGTGCCAACTTCTGCTCTTAATTATTTAATTGGCTCAATCATATTTTGATTTAACATTTGTATAAGCACCAACTACAGCTGCAAGACTAATTTTATCCTAAAGGTTTTACTGAGCTCAAGTACAGAAGTGAAACGGTGTCGTTTATAGAGCTGTCAGAAAGCTAAGACTAAGGTAATTGGTTGGAAAAAAACACACAGACCAGCCCACCAGGATTCCTGGGACTTTTCTATTATAAAATGATGGATTTATGTCAGGGGAAAGGTCTGTGGTCTGGTTTTTGGTCTGTTTTTTTCAGTCAGGATATTTTTAATGAGTAAAGCGTTGGGTCAATGATTGATTGAGGGGCGTAAACATACATAGGCTACTATAATATAATTTCTAATTAAACTGGATCAATAATTTCAAGAGCAAAATGGCTGCCGAGCATCACCCATGCATTGTTTTTATGTTTTTAAATAGATGACATCAGTTTAAGGCAGGTATCATAAACTCCAGTCCTGGAGGGATGCAGGGCTTGCAAGTTTAACTCCGGTCCTGGACGGCCGCAGTGTCTGCAGGTTTAACTCCAGTCCTGGAGGGATGCAGGGCTTGCAGGTTTAACTCTGGTCCTGGATGGCCGCAGTGTCTGCAGGTTTAACTCCAGTCCAGGAGGACCACAGTGTTTGCAGGTTTAACTCTGGTCCTGGATGGCCGCAGTGTCTGCAGGTTTAACTCCAGTCCAGGAGGACCACAGTGTTTGCAGGTTTAACTCCAGTCCAGGAGGACCACAGTGTTTGCAGGTTTAACTCCGGTCCTGGACGGCCGCAGTGCCTGCAGGTTGTTTGTGGTGTGCTCTAAAACGACAACTAATTTCACGGAAACAAGATATGTGGACTCTAGCTGATCAGTGCTGAAACACAAAACACATCTTTTGCTTAACGCTCTATTCAGAGTATTTTAGCATAGCAGGTATCACCTGCTATCACCACCACAGTCATACACACCCAGTGATGGAACTGTTGCTCTGTTTCCTTGGAAACTAGACTTTGTTTAGAAAGAAGTAAAAGAAAAAGAAGAAGATGAAAATATGTATCCAAGGACAAATATCAGTGTCAAGAGGCTCCATGTGAATGAGCCTTTTCACAAGCTCTGTTGATGAAGGATTAATAGAGTTATTATGTACAATCTGAGTCCATTCAAATAACTGCCCTGTAATTGAAATAGGCTACCTTACTGCAGCAAGGAAGTGCGGCAGAGGTGAGATCACTGTTCTATGCCCAACCTGAGATTAAATTAATCAGTGCTGTCCCAAATGATAAAAACAAGAAAGTCAGCACACAATATATTTTAAAGAACCCGGTGAGGGCAAACACAGCTGGGATTGCTTGTGTGTGGCTTCTAGTCTACGGAAAGTTCCAGAACCTTGGATACATGACCCCGCCCGACAACCAATAACATGGCAGCACTGCACATCACGTGACATGTGCACTCTTCTCATGTATAACCATATAATATGTATTTAATTTTATTGAAAACACCACAGCGGCTGCTAGCTTGCTCTGTTTATTTGGCACAACAGTAAATGACCCCACTGGTATTCTGACCTCTGAGCGTGCTGTGATCCCACAAGGCCATGGTGCCAAGGGCTACAGCAATGTACCGTCTACAGATTAGAGGACTGGGCTTATAACTTAGGGGTTGCAGGTTTAATTATCACGTGGGGCACAGCTGTTGAACCCTTGTACCCCTTACATAACCTGTGTCGATCTGCAGCGATATGTGAAATGATCTGTGATGGGCTATGTCACATGTTGGCTGTTTTTGACTTGAAGTCCTACATGTGATAAGTCATATCATGTTGACTGTTTTACATGTGATAAGTCATATCATGTTGACTGTTTTACATGTGATAAGTCATATCATATTGACTGTTTTACATGTGATAAGTCATATCATGTTGACTGTTTTACATGTGATAAGTCATATCATGTTGACTGTTTTACATGTGATAAGTCATATCATGTTGACTGTTTTACATGTGATAAGTCATATCATATTGACTGTTTTACATGTGATAAGTCATATCATGTTGACTGTTTTACATGTGATAAGTCATATCATGTTGACTGTTTTACATGTGATAAGTCATATCATATTGACTGTTTTACATGTGATAAGTCATCATATTGACTGTTTTACATGTGATAAGTCATATGTTGACTGTTTTACATGTGATAAGTCATATCATGTTGACTGTTTTACATGTGATAAGTCATATCATGTTGACTGTTTTACATGTGATAAGTCATATCATATTGACTGTTTTACATGTGATAAGTCATATCATGTTGACTGTTTTACATGTGATAAGTCATATCATGTTGACTGTTTTACATGTGATAAGTCATATCATATTGACTGTTTTACATGTGATAAGTCATATCATATTGACTGTTTTACATGTGATAAGTCATATCATGTTGACTGTTTTACATGTGATAAGTCATATCATGTTGACTGTTTTACATGTGATAAGTCATATCATATTGACTGTTTTACATGTGATAAGTCATATCATATTGACTGTTTTACATGTGATAAGTCATATCATGTTGACTGTTTTACATGTGATAAGTCATATCATATTGACTGTTTTACATGTGATATGTCATATCATGTTGACTGTTTTACATGTGATAAGTCATATCATATTGACTGTTTTACATGTGATAAGTCATATCATATTGACTGTTTTACATGTGATAAGTCATATCATGTTGACTGTTTTACATGTGATAAGTCATATCATATTGACTGTTTTACATGTGATAAGTCATATCATATTGACTGTTTTACATGTGATAAGTCATATCATATTGACTGTTTTACATGTGATAACTCATATCATATTGACTGTTTTACATGTGATAAGTCATATCATATTGACTGTTTTACATGTGATAAGTCATATCATGTTGACTGTTTTACATGTGATAAGTCATATCATGTTGACTGTTTTACATGTGATAAGTCATATCATATTGACTGTTTTACATGTGATAAGTCATATCATATTGACTGTTTTACATGTGATAAGTCATATCATATTGACTGTTTTACATGTGATAAGTCATATCATGTTGACTGTTTTACATGTGATAAGTCATATCATATTGACTGTTTTACATGTGATATGTCATATCATATTGACTGTTTTACATGTGATAAGTCATATCATATTGACTGTTTTACATGTGATAAGTCATATCATGTTGACTGTTTTACATGTGATAAGTCATATCATATTGACTGTTTTACATGTGATAAGTCATATCATATTGACTGTTTTACATGTGATAAGTCATATCATGTTGACTGTTTTACATGTGATAAGTCATATCATATTGACTGTTTTACATGTGATAAGTCATATCATGTTGACTGTTTTACATGTGATAAGTCATATCATATTGACTGTTTTACATGTGATAAGTCATATCATATTGACTGTTTTACATGTGATAAGTCATATCATATTGACTGTTTTACATGTGATAAGTCATATCATGTTGACTGTTTTACATGTGATAAGTCATATCATATTGACTGTTTTACATGTGATATGTCATATCATGTTGACTGTTTTACATGTGATAAGTCATATCATATTGACTGTTTTACATGTGATAAGTCATATCATATTGACTGTTTTACATGTGATAAGTCATATCATGTTGACTGTTTTACATGTGATAAGTCATATCATGTTGACTGTTTTACATGTGATAAGTCATATCATGTTGACTGTTTTACATGTGATAAGTCATATCATATTGACTGTTTTACATGTGATAAGTCATATCATATTGACTGTTTTACATGTGATAAGTCATATCATATTGACTGTTTTACATGTGATAAGTCATATCATATTGACTGTTTTACATGTGATAAGTCATATCATGTTGACTGTTTTACATGTGATAAGTCATATCATATTGACTGTTTTACATGTGATATGTCATATCATGTTGACTGTTTTACATGTGATAAGTCATATCATATTGACTGTTTTACATGTGATAAGTCATATCATATTGACTGTTTTACATGTGATAAGTCATATCATGTTGACTGTTTTACATGTGATAAGTCATATCATGTTGACTGTTTTACATGTGATAAGTCATATCATGTTGACTGTTTTACATGTGATAAGTCATATCATGTTGACTGTTTTACATGTGATAAGTCATATCATGTTGACTGTTTTACATGTGATAAGTCATATCATATTGACTGTTTTACATGTGATAAGTCATATCATGTTGACTGTTTTACATGTGATAAGTCATATCATATTGACTGTTTTACATGTGATAAGTCATATCATGTTGACTGTTTTACATGTGATGTCATATCATATTGACTGTTTTACATGTGATAAGTCATATCATGTTGACTGTTTTACATGTGATAAGTCATATCATGTTGACTGTTTTACATGTGATAAGTCATATCATATTGACTGTTTTACATGTGATATGTCATATCATATTGACTGTTTTACATGTGATAAGTCATATCATATTGACTGTTTTACATGTGATAAGTCATATCATATTGACTGTTTTACATGTGATAAGTCATATCATGTTGACTGTTTTACATGTGATAAGTCATATCATATTGACTGTTTTACATGTGATAAGTCATCATATTGACTGTTTTACATGTGATAAGTCATATCATGTTGACTGTTTTACATGTGATAAGTCATATCATGTTGACTGTTTTACATGTGATAAGTCATATCATGTTGACTGTTTTACATGTGATAAGTCATATCATATTGACTGTTTTACATGTGATAAGTCATATCATGTTGACTGTTTTACATGTGATAAGTCATATCATGTTGACTGTTTTACATGTGATAAGTCATATCATATTGACTGTTTTACATGTGATAAGTCATATCATATTGACTGTTTTACATGTGATAAGTCATATCATGTTGACTGTTTTACATGTGATAAGTCATATCATGTTGACTGTTTTACATGTGATAAGTCATATCATATTGACTGTTTTACATGTGATAAGTCATATCATGTTGACTGTTTTACATGTGATAAGTCATATCATATTGACTGTTTTACATGTGATATGTCATATCATGTTGACTGTTTTACATGTGATAAGTCATATCATATTGACTGTTTTACATGTGATAAGTCATATCATATTGACTGTTTTACATGTGATAAGTCATATCATGTTGACTGTTTTACATGTGATAAGTCATATCATATTGACTGTTTTACATGTGATAAGTCATATCATATTGACTGTTTTACATGTGATAAGTCATATCATGTTGACTGTTTTACATGTGATAAGTCATATCATATTGACTGTTTTACATGTGATATGTCATATCATGTTGACTGTTTTACATGTGATAAGTCATATCATATTGACTGTTTTACATGTGATAAGTCATATCATATTGACTGTTTTACATGTGATAAGTCATATCATGTTGACTGTTTTACATGTGATAAGTCATATCATATTGACTGTTTTACATGTGATAAGTCATATCATATTGACTGTTTTACATGTGATAAGTCATATCATATTGACTGTTTTACATGTGATAAGTCATATCATATTGACTGTTTTACATGTGATAAGTCATATCATATTGACTGTTTTACATGTGATAAGTCATATCATATTGACTGTTTTACATGTGATAAGTCATATCATGTTGACTGTTTTACATGTGATAAGTCATATCATGTTGACTGTTTTACATGTGATAAGTCATATCATATTGACTGTTTTACATGTGATAAGTCATATCATATTGACTGTTTTACATGTGATAAGTCATATCATATTGACTGTTTTACATGTGATAAGTCATATCATATTGACTGTTTTACATGTGATAAGTCATATCATATTGACCGTTTTACATGTGATAAGTCATATCATGTTGACTGTTTTACATGTGATAAGTCATATCATGTTGACTGTTTTACATGTGATAAGTCATATCATGTTGACTGTTTTACATGTGATAAGTCATATCATATTGACTGTTTTACATGTGATAAGTCATATCATATTGACTGTTTTACATGTGATAAGTCATATCATATTGACTGTTTTACATGTGATAAGTCATATCATATTGACTGTTTTACATGTGATAAGTCATATCATGTTGACTGTTTTACATGTGATAAGTCATGTCATATTGACTGTTTTACATGTGATAAGTCATATCATATTGACTGTTTTACATGTGATAAGTCATATCATATTGACTGTTTTACATGTGATAAGTCATATCATATTGACTGTTTTACATGTGATAAGTCATATCATATTGACTGTTTTACATGTGATAAGTCATATCATGTTGACTGTTTTACATGTGATAAGTCATATCATGTTGACTGTTTTACATGTGATAAGTCATATCATATTGACTGTTTTACATGTGATAAGTCATATCATATTGACTGTTTTACATGTGATAAGTCATATCATATTGACTGTTTTACATGTGATAAGTCATATCATATTGACTGTTTTACATGTGATAAGTCATATCATATTGACCGTTTTACATGTGATAAGTCATATCATGTTGACTGTTTTACACGTGATAAGTCATATCATGTTGACTGTTTTACATGTGATATGTCATATCATATTGACTGTTTTACATGTGATAAGTCATATCATGTTGACTGTTTTACATGTGATAAGTCATATCATATTGACTGTTTTACATGTGATAAGTCATATCATATTGACTGTTTTACATGTGATAAGTCATATCATGTTGACTGTTTTACATGTGATAAGTCATATCATATTGACTGTTTTACATGTGATAAGTCATATCATATTGACTGTTTTACATGTGATAAGTCATATCATATTGACTGTTTTACATGTGATAAGTCATATCATATTGACTGTTTTACATGTGATAAGTCATATCATATTGACTGTTTTACATGTGATAAGTCATATCATATTGACTGTTTTACATGTGATAAGTCATATCATATTGACTGTTTTACATGTGATAAGTCATATCATGTTGACTGTTTTACATGTGATAAGTCATATCATATTGACTGTTTTACATGTGATATGTCATATCATGTTGACTGTTTTACATGTGATAAGTCATATCATATTGACTGTTTTACATGTGATAAGTCATATCATATTGACTGTTTTACATGTGATAAGTCATATCATGTTGACTGTTTTACATGTGATAAGTCATATCATATTGACTGTTTTACATGTGATAAGTCATATCATGTTGACTGTTTTACATGTGATAAGTCATATCATGTTGACTGTTTTACATGTGATAAGTCATATCATATTGACTGTTTTACATGTGATAAGTCATATCATATTGACTGTTTTACATGTGATAAGTCATATCATGTTGACTGTTTTACATGTGATAAGTCATATCATATTGACTGTTTTACATGTGATAAGTCATATCATGTTGACTGTTTTACATGTGATAAGTCATATCATATTGACTGTTTTACATGTGATGTCATATCATGTTGACTGTTTTACATGTGATAAGTCATATCATGTTGACTGTTACATGTGATAAGTCATATCATATTGACTGTTTTACATGTGATAAGTCATATCATGTTGACTGTTTTACATGTGATAAGTCATATCATATTGACTGTTTTACATGTGATGTCATATCATGTTGACTGTTTTACATGTGATAAGTCATATCATGTTGACTGTTTTACATGTGATAAGTCATATCATATTGACTGTTTTACATGTGATAAGTCATATCATATTGACTGTTTTACATGTGATAAGTCATATCATATTGACTGTTTTACATGTGATAAGTCATATCATATTGACTGTTTTACATGTGATAAGTCATATCATGTTGACTGTTTTACATGTGATAAGTCATATCATATTGACTGTTTTACATGTGATAAGTCATATCATATTGACTGTTTTACATGTGATAAGTCATATCATATTGACTGTTTTACATGTGATAAGTCATATCATATTGACTGTTTTACATGTGATAAGTCATATCATATTGACTGTTTTACATGTGATAAGTCATATCATGTTGACTGTTTTACATGTGATAAGTCATATCATGTTGACTGTTTTACATGTGATATGTCATATCATATTGACTGTTTTACATGTGATAAGTCATATCATGTTGACTGTTTTACATGTGATAAGTCATATCATATTGACTGTTTTACATGTGATAAGTCATATCATATTGACTGTTTTACATGTGATAAGTCATATCATGTTGACTGTTTTACATGTGATAAGTCATATCATATTGACTGTTTTACATGTGATAAGTCATATCATATTGACTGTTTTACATGTGATAAGTCATATCATATTGACTGTTTTACATGTGATAAGTCATATCATATTGACTGTTTTACATGTGATAAGTCATATCATATTGACTGTTTTACATGTGATAAGTCATATCATGTTGACTGTTTTACATGTGATAAGTCATATCATATTGACTGTTTTACATGTGATATGTCATATCATGTTGACTGTTTTACATGTGATAAGTCATATCATATTGACTGTTTTACATGTGATAAGTCATATCATGTTGACTGTTTTACATGTGATAAGTCATATCATATTGACTGTTTTACATGTGATAAGTCATATCATGTTGACTGTTTTACATGTGATAAGTCATATCATATTGACTGTTTTACATGTGATAAGTCATATCATATTGACTGTTTTACATGTGATAAGTCATATCATATTGACTGTTTTACATGTGATAAGTCATATCATATTGACTGTTTTACATGTGATAAGTCATATCATATTGACTGTTTTACATGTGATAAGTCATATCATATTGACTGTTTTACATGTGATAAGTCATATCATATTGACTGTTTTACATGTGATAAGTCATATCATGTTGACTGTTTTACATGTGATAAGTCATATCATGTTGACTGTTTTACATGTGATAAGTCATATCATGTTGACTGTTTTACATGTGATAAGTCATATCATATTGACTGTTTTACATGTGATATGTCATATCATGTTGACTGTTTTACATGTGATAAGTCATATCATATTGACTGTTTTACATGTGATAAGTCATATCATATTGACTGTTTTACATGTGATAAGTCATATCATATTGACTGTTTTACATGTGATAAGTCATATCATATTGACTGTTTTACATGTGATAAGTCATATAATGCTGACTGTTTTACATGTGATAAGTCATATCATATTGACTGTTTTACATGTGATAAGTCATATCATATTGACTGTTTTACATGTGATAAGTCATATCATGTTGACTGTTTTACATGTGATAAGTCATATCATGTTGACTGTTTTACATGTGATAAGTCATATCATATTGACTGTTTTACATGTGATAAGTCATATCATGTTGACTGTTTTACATGTGATAAGTCATATCATGTTGACTGTTTTACATGTGATAAGTCATATCATATTGACTGTTTTACATGTGATAAGTCATATCATATTGACTGTTTTACATGTGATAAGTCATATCATATTGACTGTTTTACATGTGATAAGTCATATCATATTGACTGTTTTACATGTGATAAGTCATATCATATTGACTGTTTTACATGTGATAAGTCATATCATATTGACTGTTTTACATGTGATAAGTCATATCATATTGACTGTTTTACATGTGATAAGTCATATCATATTGACTGTTTTACATGTGATAAGTCATATCATATTGACTGTTTTACATGTGATAAGTCATATCATATTGACTGTTTTACATGTGATAAGTCATATCATATTGACTGTTTTACATGTGATAAGTCATATCATATTGACTGTTTTACATGTGATAAGTCATATCATGTTGACTGTTTTACATGTGATAAGTCATATCATGTTGACTGTGAACTTGAGCCTCTGAAGTGCCAGGATTTACTGATTATTAAATATAGTGCTCTAATGTTCATTTGTTCCTATGAAGGGGAATTTTATTTTTTCCCCAGTATTCCCAGCATTGACATAGGAAGCCTTCCCATCAGATTCCCTGCTCAACTCTGGCAGAGGAGGAATGCTAGATTTGTAAATACACTTTTAAAAAATATTTAGTCCTCCTGCATGAAATTATGCCACCACAGCACTTCCCAGAATGATTCATTTCTTTCTCTCTGTCTGCCTTTGTCAGCAGGTATGTCTTTGCCTTCATGTTGAGTTTGAAAAGTGAGAGGAAAGAAATTCATTATTAATTATCTGCTAAAAATCCATATCTTGTTTTCAATCATCTTGCATGACTACCGACTGCAACGTTTTTTTTAATAAACAATTTGATTGCATGAAATACGCTGTTATTACTCTTGTGTACCGTACCTCACTTTGAATAACAATGAGACCGTCGGTGTGGTCAAATAAAACTCTTGAGGGTTTCAATTTTAAAAGGTGTGTTCTGTCGGTGTGATCTGTATTTCATGCGTCAGAACCAGGTTTCTACATCTGTATCCAAAACAAAAACATATAACTGGTGATATAACTGGGATGTAGTCTAATTTTAATCTAATTTTAATCTTATCATTTTAATAAACTAAGGTGTATTTTTAATGGGAGAAAACTGTCTAAGAGCAACACATTTATCACTCTTTTTGCTCAATTTCACAATCGCAGTTTTTACAATATAACTGAAGGTTTGGAGTCTTGTTTTGGTTTAATCTGAACTGCAGCCTCCAGAATATTTTCTGAACCCCTTCTTTACATTGGGGCAAGGAGGTGCATTATATGGGTAACATGATTGTATGGGGTGGGGCAGGGAAGGAGGTGCATTATATGGGTAACATGATTGTATGGGGTGAGGCTCTATACGTTTTTTCTATAGACTAAAGTTACACGTGATGCATTAATTAATCGTTTTTCATGTGAATACCAGCATATGATCACTGATTTCTGGCTGTAATTTCTTTTTGAGAACGAGTTCAGAATTCAGCAATAGCTTTAACCCCGTTCTGATTTCTAATTCAAAATGTATTGTGAGGGAACAGATTGCAAAAGCAGATGTAAGCACAACATGTAACCACATTAGATGTAGGCTAATAATGTAAAACGAAGGTTACGACTGTAACCACGGTTCTATGAGTTCCGGATGACCATTATTTACTCCACCCGAAACCTCAGTACTTTACGTATGAGCTGATCTGCTCTGTACTCCACCCGAAACCTCAGCACTTTACGTATGAGCTGATCTGCTCTGTACTCCACCCGAAACCTCAGCACTTTACGTATGAGCTGATCTGCTCTGTACTCCACCCGAAACCTCAGCACTTTACGTATGAGCTGATCTGCTCTGTACTCCACCCGAAACCTCAGCACTTTACGTATGAGCTGATCTGCTCTGTACTCCACCCGAAACCTCAGCACTTTACGTATGAGCTGATCTGCTCTGTACTCCACCCGAAACTCAGCACTTTACGTATGAGCTGCTCTGCTCTGTACTCCACCCGAAACCTCAGCACTTTACGTATGAACTGCTCTGTACTCCACCCGAAACCTCAGCACTTTACGTATGAGCTGCTCTGCTCTGTACTCCACCCGAAACCTCAGCACTTTACGTATGAGCTGCTCTGTACTCCACCCGAAACCTCAGCACTTTACGTATGAGCTGCTCTGCTCTGTACTCCACCCGAAACCTCAGCACTTTACGTATGAGCTGCTTTTAATATCAGCAGAACTGCAGGCCTCAGGAGACATGGGCTGAATTTTCAATGAAAATGGAGATTCATCATCGCCTCTTCCAAACAGCCGAACCCCATTATCCACTGTGTGAGATGGATGTGAGCCTGACTTTGTGGAGAGGACAGTGATAGGCTTAACCTTTCAGTGGGCCATTAGTTCTCTATTTAAAACTAATTGACCAAGGATGTGGCACTGATCAAATATTTAGAAGTTGAAAAAGCCCCTCCCAGTTGAAGACATTGTTCAGTATTCTACAGCTTGACTGATAATTGAATAACATCAAATCTGTCTGGACAGGGAAAAAAGGTCAGTATTTAATACAATGAGAGGATGTAAAGGAGCTTGATTTATGAAATATGTTTTTCATAAATGTGAAAGTGCTTTCAGATTCTGCCGTACCGTAAATGGTGAGATGAGAGCCAAAGTATTATCTTGGGAGAAGAAATAAAAATACAATTCATCATCAAATCCCACTCCCTGCTGTCTGAATGTAGCCTGCAGTTGAAAGTGTGATAAACGGCTATTAAGACACTTTTTAAAACTCCTTGTTGCTTTCAGCTATTTCAAATATTTACTTTTTAAAATATGCCCAAATCCTCCCAATTTTGCGATGAGAACATCCCAGGCTCATCATTTACCTTCTGGAGCATAACTGAACTGGTTGCTCAGTGACAAAATGTGGGCCCCAAAATATGTACTCTTGGCTCTTGGATCCCTGAAAAAGCAAAAAAAATTCAAAAATGCATGAAACTACTTCATAAATTGTTTTATAAAGAGCCTGTGGGGGAAAATGTTTGGCCCTTATGTACCCTTTTAAAAATGATTTGGCCCCCAGGTTGAAGTGGTTGAAGATCTGTTTAGCAGAGTGTCCAACACTGTGCCAAACCTCTGCTTAAACATTCTGAGGATTTATGCCTCTACTACGTTACTTTGGCGAGCTGTTCCATGCACTTACATCTGTGTAAAAAAAAGAGTAAAGAAAACACGTCATAAACATTGACTTCTGTAAACCCAATGTAGCAGCAACCTTAGAAGAGTAGGCTTGGAATGTTTTTTCATTCACATTCTAAGTCAGTGTTTATAACGCCATTGTTTTCAGTTACTAGTACTGATTGTTACATCAGCATTAGAATGTTCAGTTAAGAACGTTCTCATCACATGTTTGTGATCTCACACCTGAAAGGGTTTTAAGGAGACAGTGATTACTAAACAGTCTGAGGGTGATGGGTGTGGTATTGAAGGGGAATAATACTGGTATCGATCTTTTGAGCTTGATCTCATGATCGCTGTGTTTCTTAATTCCCACATGCTGCTTGAATATTCAAATACATGTTCATATGATGAGATCTTTGTGTCTCAAGCAAGGCATGACTAGTTAGTTCCCCACCGGACAAGACTACACGTTTATTTTTAAATAATTCAACAGGCAGAGATTATACTGGATTTCTTTCCAGATTGCAGACTGGCTCCAAGCCTGCCGATGTTGGATTGATTTTAATGTTGTCCCTCTTGGCTTTCTGTAGTTTTGTGGAATGTCATTCTTTTAAATATTTTTAAAAAAATCGATTGAACTGAAACTCTTTCTATGTAGCTTGCCAGACACAAACTTTGCCAGTTATATTTGCGTTTGACACAAAAAAGCGACGGCAGCCTCTTGCTCCCCAAGACGCCGTTTCCTGAAATACCATCGGATCTGACATTTTGATAGATATGCCACTTGATGGCTGAATATATTTTAACCTGCTGTGACAGAACTGCCACCAGAGTCCAGTGTGTTTTATCGACCTCTGTAAGCGCCTGACCCCATGCAGCCGATCGATAGCCAAAGCTAAAATACCTTATTCAGTCAAAACCCAGCTGAGTACTCACACTTCAATTCCCATTTCAGTTGTCATTCAATCTTCAGATTCCTGTGCCATTTACAGAAGCACAAGCATTTTAATCTCCTTTGGCTTCATTTTCAATTCAAACTGTCATTCAGGTGGACACAGCCTGCAGTGTTGCATATAGTCTGGTGCCTGCCTATGTACATGAGATTTAAAAATATATATATTTGTTATTTATTGCCATATTTATTGACATTTGACTGATATCATTATCAGTATTGATGGCATCAAATTATGGGCACTCTCACAGGTGCACTGGATACAGTGTCACCATGGCTACCTACCACAAGGAATTGTGGAAGTTAATTTGAACCAATTTGAAAAACATTTTAAGAAGTAATTATATACTTGAATAATTCCTTAACTTGGCCTGAGTGATTTGGTAAAACCAACTTTGACATTCCACATTTTCTCTGAAGGCTGAACTCTCTTTTAAATTTACTGCTAACTTTTAAGATCAAATACAATTTATAAATCCATAACCATGTGCTAAAAAGGCCTTTGCTACCATGGTTACATAATACATGATTAAATGTCAGCTAATGATAGAATTTAGAATCCCATTTGCACAGACAGAGGTTCTCAAGAGCTGATGAAATTATTCCATAGTTTCAATATTGATTAGTACAGAACGGGTATGTAAAGGTGATAGATAGGTACCCTGTGTGCCTTTACCTAATAAGAGATAAAAGCTTGCAATGAAAATGAACACCACACACATTTGTATTTCATTAAATAGCTTTAGTCTTTATTTCCACCGGTAGTCTCTGTGCGAATGGAAAGCTGGTGCAGAGGAGGTTGATAATCCAGGTTTGCTGTACAAGAGACGGACTAGCAGGGGACTCACTCAACAAGTTTCCTTTGACTTTTTTAATATCAGCTCCCCTTCACTCTCAGGAATTTAATTTTCTCAGCTGACCTATCAATGTCACGGACGGGGTGCGGCTGCATAATTAAACGTCTCATTTATTCAGCGCTCGCTCCCAGACAGCAACCTCATTAAATATTAAATACTGGAAGTGTCACCGAAAGGTTTCCATGGGAAACAGGACAGCAGACAGAGACGTTTGTAATCTGAATGAGTGAGTGGATGAGTGGATGAGTGAAGGAGTGCATAAATAGATGATCATGTAGCCTATTCCAATACAATGACATTTTAAAATATTTTTGTTTAAATTCTACAGCACAGAAGGATCTTTGTGGTTCTACAGCACAGAATGATCTTTGTGGTTCTACAGCACAGAATTATCTTTGTGGTTCGTGGGCGTGGCCTTGCGTTGTGTATTGCGTACGTGTCATACACAGAGTGGGCGTGGCCTTGCGTTGTGTATTGCGTACGTGTCATACACAGAGTGGGCGTGGCCTTGCGTTGTGTATTGCGTACGTGTCATACACAGAGTGGGCGTGGCCTTGCGTTGTGTATTGTGTACGTGTCATACACAGAGTGGGCGTGGCCTTGCGTTGTGTATTGCGTACGTGTCATACACAGAGTGGGCGTGGCCTTGCGTTGTGTATTGCGTACGTGTCATACACAGAGTGGGCGTGGCCTTGCGTTGTGTATTGCGTACGTGTCATACACAGAGTGGGTGTGGCCTTGCGTTGTGTATTGTGTACGTGTCGTCTTTCCGTGCTGCAGCTGCTGGATCGTTAAAAAAAAGGAGTAAAAGCCGCCCAATTATCTCCATTCTTGTTCAGCTCACTCCTGCGAGGGACGTTTTATTCCTCCGCCCACGTTTCTCTGTTTCCTGCGTCGCTGCGGATAGCACAGGAATCTCAGGGTTCGAGGCTCCCTGTGTCTCAGCACCGTGTCTAAAACAGAGACTCCCCGTGTCTCAGCACCGTGTCTAAAACAGAGGCTCCCCGTGTCTCAGCGCCGTGTCTAAAACAGAGGCTCCCCGTGTCTCAGCGCCGTGTCTAAAACAGAGGCTCCCCGTGTCTCAGCACCGTGTCTAAAACAGAGGCTCCCCGTGTCTCAGCGCCGTGTCTAAAACAGAGGCTCCCCGTGTCTCAGCGCCGTGTCTAAAACAGAGGCTCCCCGTGTCTCAGCACCGTGTCTAAAACAGAGACTCCCCGTGTCTCAGCGCCGTGTCTAAAACAGGCTCCCCGTGTCTCAGCGCCGTGTCTAAAACAGAGGCTCCCCGTGTCTCAGCACCGTGTCTAAAACAGAGACTCCCCGTGTCTCAGCGCCGTGTCTAAAACAGGCTCCCCGTGTCTCAGCGCCGTGTCTAAAACAGAGGCTCCCCGTGTCTCAGCACCGTGTCTAAAACAGAGGCTCCCCGTGTCTCAGCGCCGTGTCTAAAACAGAGGCTCCCCGTGTCTCAGCGCCGTGTCTAAAACAGAGGCTCCCCGTGTCTCAGCACCGTGTCTAAAACAGAGGCTCCCCGTGTCTCAGCGCCGTGTCTAAAACAGAGGCTCCCCGTGTCTCAGCGCCGTGTCTAAAACAGAGGCTCCCCGTGTCTCAGCACCGTGTCTAAAACAGAGACTCCCCGTGTCTCAGCGCCGTGTCTAAAACAGGCTCCCCGTGTCTCAGCGCCGTGTCTAAAACAGAGGCTCCCCGTGTCTCAGCACCGTGTCTAAAACAGAGACTCCCCGTGTCTCAGCGCCGTGTCTAAAACAGGCTCCCCGTGTCTCAGCGCCGTGTCTAAAACAGAGGCTCCCCGTGTCTCAGCACCGTGTCTAAAACAGGCTCCCCGTGTCTCAGCGCCGTGTCTAAAACAGAGGCTCCCCGTGTCTCAGCGCCGTGTCTAAAACAGAGGCTCCCCGTGTCTCAGCACCGTGTCTAAAACAGGCTCCCCGTGTCTCAGCGCCGTGTCTAAAACAGGGCGTGGGCTTGAAGGGAAAATCTCATCTATGTGCCGGCAGCAGCAGCCCCAGAATCCGCCAACCGAGGCCGTTTCCTGATGACATCACTGTACCCCCCCTCCAGAGTCTCACGGTTATTTTTATTTAAACACGTCCCAGGGGACTCAAACCTCCTGCATTATTCAAGCTTTCTTCTGAAAATTTGAAGGATTCCTCACGCTCCTCCCTGTCTAAAGACATGCGAAGTCAAACCCACGCACATCCAGCCCGTCGTCACTCTTATCTGCGTGCACAAACACTGCATTTTTACACGTGTACTACTACAAATAAACTATCAATCAACATGTAAAGCTATGTTTTTTTTTTCTCGTCTTTTTTTCATGTTAAATGTCTGTGTGCGCTTGTTTGTGTGTGTGCGCGCGCGTGTGTGTGTGTAAGCATGTGTGTGCGTGTGTGTGAGCATGTGTTTGTGTGTGCGTGCGTGCATGTGTGTGTGTGAGCATGGGTTAGCAGAAATAGAGGACATTTTAAATATGCTGAAAATCGCAATTTGTTGTTTGCAGGAAATGATGGTTTGAATAATGAAATAGAAGCTGGTTCTAGACTGCAGAATACAACATGGACAAGAACCAAAGCACATCCTCATAGGGCTGCATACCCTCATAGGGCTGCATAACCCCTCATAGGGCTGCATATCCCCTCATAGGGCTGCATAACCCCTCATAGGGCTGCATAACCCCTCATAGGGCTGCATAACCCCTCATAGGGCTGCACATCCTCATAGGGCTGCATAACCCCTCATAGGGCTGCATAACCCCTCATAGGGCTGCATAACCTCATAGGGCTGCATAACCCCTCATAGGGCTACATAACCCCTCATAGGGCTGCATACCCTCATAGGGCTGCATAACCCCTCATAGGGCTGCATAACCCCTCATAGGTTGCAGGCTCAAATCCCAGCTGGTGCACTGCCTTTTTTCCCTTCCGCAAGGATACATAACCAGAACTGGTTCTGTAAAATATATATTCTGTATATAATAGTTGTGTATTAAAAATGCAGGCTGTGTAAGTCCCTCTTGAGTAAGATATCGGTGAAGCAAATAAATAAAAGTCGAAAAGAAAAATAAAAGGGCCGCGAAGAGATAAATCAAGATAGAGTAATCCACAAACCGTGCAGAGCTAATATTAACAGCATTCTGAAATAAAGACAGGGCAGCTGTGGCTTTGTACAGATTCACTGATTAGGCCTTGGGCCGGAGCTGCTGTGATTAGCTCTGTACTGCAATCTGCTACCTGCCTGTTAGCTGTGAGTGAGAGTGGTGCTGTCTATGGTAGCTCTACTGTGAGTGATGCTGTCTATGGTAGCTCTACTGTGAGTGAGAGTGGTGCTGTCTATGGTAGCTCTACTGTGAGTGAGGGTGGTGCTGTCTATGGTAGCTCTACTGTGAGTGGTGCTGTCTATGGTAGCTCTACTGTGAGTGAGAGTGGTGCTGTCTATGGTAGCTCTACTGTGAGTGGTGCTGTCTATGGTAGCTCTACTGTGAGTGAGAGTGGTGCTGTCTATGGTAGCTCTACTGTGAGTGAGAGTGGTGCTGTCTATGGTAGCTCTACTGTGAGTGAGAGTGGTGCTGTCTATGGTAGCTCTACTGTGAGTGAGGGTGGTGCTGTCTATGGTAGCTCTACTGTGAGTGAGGGTGGTGCTGTCTATGGTAGCTCTACTGTGAGTGATGCTGTCTATGGTAGCTCTACTGTGAGTGTGAGTGATGCTGTCTATGGTAGCTCTACTGCGAGTGAGAGTGGTGCTGTCTATGGTAGCTCTACTGTGAGTGTGAGTGATGCTGTCTATGGTAGCTCTACTGCGAGTGAGAGTGGTGCTGTCTATGGTAGCTCTACTGTGAGTGATGCTGTCTATGGTAGCTCTACTGTGAGTGATGCTGTCTATGGTAGCTCTACTGTGAGTGTGAGTGATGCTGTCTATGGTAGCTCTACTGCGAGTGAGAGTGATGCTGTCTATGGTAGCTCTACTGTGAGTGTGAGTGATGCTGTCTATGGTAGCTCTACTGCGAGTGAGAGTGGTGCTGTCCATGGTAGCTCTACTGTGAGTGGGAGTGGTGCTGTCCATGGTAGCTCTACTGTGAGTGATGCTGTCCATGGTAGCTCTACTGTGAGTGAGAGTGGTGCTGTCCATGGTAGCTCTACTGTGAGTGAGAGTGGTGCTGTCCATGGTAGCTCTACTGTGAGTGATGCTGTCCATGGTAGCTCTACTGTGAGTGGGAGTGGTGCTGTCCATGGCAGCTCTTATTCCTCATCTGGGCCAAGTACGGAATTGTCCTGGGCCTGGTTTGGGTCCATCAGATGAGATGTTTATCTGTGCTTCTAACTCATGGTCTTTACAGATCTCATGGCACTTATCCAAAGATCAGGAATGTAACAGGAAAAGCATGCATACATCAGATTACCCAATTCTGCGGATGTATGTGTTACCAGTTGTATCTCACTGACTAAAATAACCTTCTTACGTTTAATATTTCTGACGACAAAGGCATGTACAGAAAGCACTGATCGTGTTTCGAACAGACCCCTCCTATGAAATATTAATACGGAGGGATTCACACTTTCATCTTTCATTTACATTTTAACACTGTGGGGCTTATAATCTGCAGCTCTGAATGTCTCCCTCATAAGGAGACTGCAGAGCTGTTTTTCCTCCCTCTCTTGGAATAGCACGCGAGAGAGTGATAGTGCGTGAGAGAGTGATAGTGTGCGAGAGAGTGATAGTGTGCGAGAGAGTGATAGTGTGCGAGAGAGTAATCGTGTGCGAGAGAGTGATAGTGTGTGAGAGAGTGATGGTGTGTGAGAGAGTGATAGTGTGCGAGAGAGTGATAGTGTGCGAGAGAGTGATGGTGAGATAGAGAGTGATGGTGAGATAGAGAGCATGAGAGAGTGATAGTGTGTGAGAGAGTGATAGTGTGTGAGAGAGTGATAGTGTGTGAGAGTGATAGTGTGCGAGAGAGTGATAGTGTGCGAGAGAGTGATGGTGAGATAGAGAGTGATGGTGAGATAGAGAGCATGAGAGAGTGATAGTGTGTGAGAGAGTGATAGTGTGTGAGAGAGTGATAGTGTGCGAGAGAGTGATAGTGTGCGAGAGAGTGATAGTGTGCGAGAGAGTGATAGTGTGCGAGAGAGTGATAGTGTGCGAGAGAGTGATAGTGTGCGAGAGAGTGATAGTGTGCGAGAGAGTGATAGTGTACGAGATAGTGATAGTGTGTGAGAGAGTGATAGTGTGTGAGAGAGTGATAGTGTGCGAGAGAGTGATAGTGTGTGAGAGAGTGATAGTGTGCGAGAGAGTAATAGTGTGCGAGAGAGTGATAGTGTGCGAGAGAGTGATAGTGTGTGAGAGAGTGATAGTGTGCGAGAGAGTGATAGTGTGTGAGAGAGTGATAGTGTGCGAGAGAGTAATAGTGTGCGAGAGAGTGATAGTGTGCGAGAGAGTGATAGTGTGCGAGAGAGTGATAGTGTACGAGATAGTGATAGTGTGTGAGAGAGTGATAGTGTGCGAGAGAGTGATAGTGTGCGAGAGAGTGATAGTGTGCGAGAGAGTGATAGTGTACGAGATAGTGATAGTGTGCGAGAGAGTGATAGTGTACGAGATAGTGATAGTGTGTGAGAGAGTGATAGTGTGCGAGAGAGTGATAGTGTGTGAGATAGTGATAGTGTACGAGATAGTAATAGTGTGCGAGAGAGTGATAGTGTGCGAGAGAGTGATAGTGTACGAGATAGTGATAGTGTGTGAGAGAGTGATAGTGTGCGAGAGAGTGATAGTGTGCGAGAGAGTGATAGTGTGTGAGAGAGTGATAGTGTGTGAGATAGTGATAGTGTGTGAGATAGTGATAGTGTGCGAGAGAGTGATAGTGTGCGAGAGAGTGATAGTGTGCGAGTGATAGTGTGCGAGAGAGTGATAGTGTGTGAGAGAGTGATGGTGAGATAGAGAGCATGAGAGAGTGATAGTGTGTGAGAGTGATGGTGTGAGAGGAAGAGAATGAGAGAGAGAGAGAGTTTTCATTTCCTCCTCATAGCTCTTAGCATGGGTACCGGAGCTCATTTTCTCACCGGTTCAGTACCATTCCTGATTGGTTAAAGATGCCGCTGAGGCTTCTGGGGCATTTGTAGCTTGCTGCTTAATCATTTTGTTGCTTGGTTGCCAAATGTTTTGGCAAGACATCTGCATTCAGCTGGCCAGCTAAATACCAGACGTGCTAATATAACTGCCTCGCTAATAAACACATTAAATATACGTTAATACATTGACCTTACTGTATTTCTAAGCCCTGGAACAGACGTAAAAATATATACCTGAAATATGAAATGTAGTATTTGTTTATTGTTTTTTGTCTGTATTACAGTTAGATATGGATGCATGGCACAATAACTGTATGAACTTTAACCTTTACTAATGCCCACAGTGTTGTATTTTATTCTCACATACGGTGAACTGTACACTTGTGACGCTGTAGAGTCTTTGAAGCCCAGCTGGGCGGGGAGACTGAAACAGGACATGCCTTGGCTTTGTTGAACACCCTTTCTGATGTCTCCCTCGCAGCCACGAGGCGTTAGCGCTGGTCGTCTCTGAGGGTAGAACAAAGGATTGTGGGGGCAGGGCAACGGTGACAGTGATGTCATTACTGATTCATCACCCTTGTGATCTACACTGGAACTCCTGCGTTTCGGGCGTCATGCACTGAGCATGCCCAGAGTTAAGAGCTTATAGGGCCTAACTAGAACTCCAGAAATGACCAATGGCCCAAATGATTCCAGTTTAAAAGACGTTTCAGTTTCAGTTTCAATGCTTATGTGAAGAATCTGACTCCATAGACTTTTAAAACAAAAGCTTTACCTATACATTACATTTACGTTTATTACTTGAATGTAATGGTAATGTTTTGAATCCGAATTAGCTAACGTTAGATATCGTTTCAAGATTGACTCGTTTCACGGAGTAGCAAACGCTACTAGTAGCGTTAAGCGTCTCTGTTAGGGTTGGTCCTCCAACATGGCGGCGTGTCCCTGTAACCATTGGTAACTACAGTGCTGGTTCTATGTGACAGGCCTCTATTGGAAGCCACGAACGCATGTTGCAAAGCGCGGTCATGGAGGCAATCCGTAAATCTGCAATCGTTCTCATCCCCCTGAAGTTCTGCCCCGTTTTTTCTATCGAACTGTCAATTATCCCAAAACACAAACTGATGGTGGCACTATGCATGGATTACAGGCTACTTTACTGTCTGTAAAACATTTAAAATACTTTTAATAACCAAAATTATGTTTAAATAATAAATAATAAACAATGTTTTTTTTGTGTCCTTAACCCATCATAATATAAAAACATATCATATTAAAACTATGTTAATGGCCAAAGCACAATTCACATTTGCCCTTTAGGTAAAAAAATATTTGACAGCCTAATTAGGCTGTGAATAAACT
Organism: Ilyophis sp. 1 JC-2022; assembly: GCA_022702515.1. Classification (NCBI taxonomy): domain Eukaryota; kingdom Metazoa; phylum Chordata; class Actinopteri; order Anguilliformes; family Synaphobranchidae; genus Ilyophis; species Ilyophis sp. 1 JC-2022. Next base: position 3,168,373 of record CM040395.1, on the reverse strand, counting down.
GCATCATCTGCTGAATGCTGACCATTAAGGCTACAGCAAGATTGTATCGCACTTCCGTTCTGTGTGGGCTGGTCACGGGTGTAGCCAAGGTTACAAGCGGTATCTGGGGGAGGGGGGCGGGGTGGGGTGAGAAATACACCTTGCGGTCAGATTAAATTGGAATTACGCGTTGTAGGCTAATATAAAAATGTCATTTGAAATATTAATTTTATTTGAACTATTAGGTCTCCGCAGTAGGCCTAATATAGCCTACACTTTATAGTAAAAAGTTAGGCGTATTGCTATTGGTTATATATTCAAATGAAACCTACCTAGAAGCCATCCATCAGTAATGTCAGGAAGCGGTGATTGCTCACACAGTTGCTCCAAATGTAGCCGTGTTACATGTTAGTGTATGGCCTAAGATCAAGAAGGTCGCATATGCGTAATATTCCATCCCTTACAAAAAATACGTTTATAAAAAAAGGCCTATGTCTTTACACTTTTTCTGAACTAAATCCCAGCCAGCATAGGCTACTTAAAGTGCACTTTCATATTACTTTGCAGAAGTACATTCAGATCATGGTTTCAAATAGGCTAGCCTACTTCAAGTCTATCCATTTATGATAGTAGCCTACAAGTTTAGAAGTAGTTCATAAATGGTAGTAGCCTATAGGCTACTTAACGTTTAGTTCCAGGAAATACATAAATACTGAAAATATTTTAAATACATAGGCCTATTTAGTTTTCTAAAGTTGTCTACGTAAAATATAGTCTACTTTAAAATAAACTTGATGTACTTAAATATACTTCTAAAAATGAAATTTTATGTAGGCTACTACGTTTTTGTCAATGATATCTTTCTAACAACTCATCTCCGTATAGTTATGGTGGAAGCGATCACAAATAAGATTATTTCTGGAGCGTGCCTCCGTCTCCGCACATTCAAAGGAAACGCCGTATTTGCGAGGAAAGAATTGCATGTGCGAGTGGTCTGTAGTCGTCGGACTTTTATTTGCAATTTGCGAGCGACGCATTTTCGTGAAACGCGTTTTGACGAGAAATTGCGATCTGCTAGTGGAAATCCTCGAAAATCCCTTTTGTGAAACGAGCCCCAGGTTAGCAGCAGGTCTAGTCTTCCGGATGAGCTGATGAACAGACCTGATGGTAGAGGATCACCTTGATACCTCTGCCTTACCTCAGGCATATGGCCTCTGACCTGTGACAGAGTGGTACCTAAAGCCAAACATTCATACAAAGGTAAATATCAAGCAGTGTGTTTCAGCGTTAGTGTTTGGAACTGACCACAGAGTGACATTACAAAAAAAGAAAAAGCTCTATATTTGTCAGTAGATGCGTATCTGCTTACTAGCATGGCTCAATATATGGAAATTCCTGGCACTGTCTTCTCTTTCTCCATCATGTTATTTTTACTGCCCAGTCTTTTATTATGGGCTTTGGAAGCGAACAGATAGCTGCCAATAAACCTCCATTGTATCTTCCAGAAATAGCCTTTACTGTATGCAGCTGCGCCCGATTATGACTTCTCAATCAATCAATCAAAACTTTATTGCCAATCATCCAATGTTGCTAGGAATTTGCCTTGGCGCATGCTGAATACATACCTGAAGGAGCAACACGGTAGCCTAATGCATAAACTGCATTTAAAGCAACACATTGTGAGCTAACCCGTGCATTGGCATACAATACAATGTAAAGCTTTAAAATAACATAGAATAGTATTTCTCACAAAGTTAAGCGTGCATTGCACCTGTTAATAATAATGGATTGCATTTGTACGACACATTTCACGATTTCAGTATTGCAGCTGAAGAGTGCATGCTCTAGCTCTCTTGACTGACACCTGCTCATGTTTTTTTTATGGAAGAATCGTCACGAGCGTGGGCGTGCGGCGCGTGTCAAAAGGCCAGTCGCGTGTTGCTGTGATTCTCTGAGGAGGGCGCCTGCCGCGCGCGAGTGAAACCGAATCATAATAAGTTCGCGGCGCTAACGATGTGCAAAGTCATTAAGACCGTGAGCTGAACCGCGCTCTCCATCTGGACTTCGCGACACAGAGCGAACGAGCACGTGCCGTCACCTCAGGGCACGGGAACTGACACGCCCATGCACGCTAGCACGGGTAAGAAATTAAAAAAGAAGAACATAGCAAAACAATACAAAAAAAACTTAAACCCCCTAAGCAGCAAATACAAATTATATTCTGTTAAATAATAATAATAATTATAATCAAATAAACTGAAACAATGACAAAAGCTTAATAAAATGGTTTTCGTAAAGCATGACACATTTTGATTAAGTCTGTCTACTGAATGTTGTCAGTAATAATGTGCCACTGAAGAAGAAAGACGAATCACAATGTGGAATAATTCAGTTTTACATATTGCAGAGGGAGGGAGGGACGCAGATATGCACCGCCAAAGTGCGTGACAACACTACAACACCCAGAGAGCAATATAATGACTGAATTTACTGAATGTATTCATTCCAAACCATGTTTCACACACTGTCACTCTGACAGAGCTCTTATGCTCACCACCAGAGATCCCACAGATAATAAAGTCATGGTATTCTTTTGTGTTTTCTGCTAAAACAAACAAACTATTAACCCTTTAAGGTGTAAGATCACAAATATGTGTGTATATATATATACTGTATATACAGTGGGGACACATGTTTGAGGGCAGTGACACAATTGTTGTTGTTTTGGCTCTGTATTCCAGAACATTTTATTTGAAATGGAACAGTGACTATGAGGTTAAAGTGCAGACTTTCAGCTTTAATTTGAGGGTTTTTACATACATATCGGGTGAACCATGTAGCAATTGTATCCCTTTCTATACATAGTCCCCCCATTTTAGGGGACAGTAAAAAGTAATTGGACAAATTAACATAACCTTAAATAAAGTCCTCATATTTAATATTTGGTTACATATCCTTTGCATGCCATGACTTCCTGACGTCTGTGACCCAACAATATCAAGACTCTTGATATCTTATTTTCTGATACTCTTACAAGAGTTACTATAATCTCTCTGCATTTGAATGGATCTCTATGGGAATTAAAGTGATCCATCCATATCTACTGCATATCTGGCAGCTGAGTGATGGTTTGAGGCTCCTTTGATACCTCAGACACAAACAGCAGTTTATTTAAGGTTTTGTAAATACTGAGCACAAAAAGACACATGCAGGAATGTACAAAAACAGAAGCGTGTGAATATTGTATCTGAATAATTGATGTTGTTTTAAATAGCCAATAAAGGAGATAGCCTCCCAAAAAAAAAACGTACTCTTCACAGGGTTCGCATGCAAACAGGTTAAATCCTGATTACCGGCGAGGATCGTGGTTTGAACCCACGGAAGAGCTGCAGGGTGCCTTACCCCCCACCCCCACCCGTGTGGCAGTGTGCCCCCCACCCCCACCCGTGTGGCAGTGTGCTTCGTGTTACTGTCTCCAAATTTAACAGATTTAGATATTTATTCCAAGTCCTCAAGTAAATGCAGTGCTGAACAAACATGACTGCACGTAAACAGTGTAAGATGTGTTAGTGAAATCCGGAATGAGGGCTTAGTCTTGGCAAATAATAGTTATTCAATTAACCCTGACGCCAGGCAGAGATGGTGTTAGGATCCCTGACGCCAGGCAGAGATGGTGTTAGGATCCCTGACGCAGAGCAGAGATTATTTATAATTACATTATAAATAATAATAATGTAATTCTGATGGAGCACATCCTGTATTCAGCTGTGTAGTGTAATATAATAATAATATAATAATAATAATGTAATTCTGATGGAGCACATCCTGTATTCAGCTGTGTAGTGTAATATAATAATAATATAATAATAATAATGTAATTCTGATGGAGCACATCCTGTATTCAGCTGTGTAGTGTAATATAATAATAATATAATTATAATAATAGTAATAATAATAATAATAATGTAATTCTGATGGAGCACATCCTGTATTCAGCTGTGTAGTGTAATATAATAATAATATTATAATAATAATGTAATTCTGATGGAGCACATCCTGTATTCAGCTGTGTAGTGTAATATAATAATAATATAATAATAATAATGTAATTCTGATGGAGCACATCCTGTATTTGGCTGTGTAGTGTAATATAATAATAATATAATTATAATAATAGTAATAATAATAATAATAATAATAATGTAATTCTGATGGAGCACATCCTGTATTCAGCTGTGTAGTGTAATATAATAATAATATTATAATAATAATGTAATTCTGATGGAGCACATCCTGTATTTGGCTGTGTAGTGTAATATAATAATAATATAATTATAATAATAGTAATAATAATAATAATAATAATGTAATTCTGATGGAGCACATTGCAGACACCTTTTTTATGCTTTTCCACATTTCTTTCTCCTAATTTGGAGTTCCTGGTCGTATTCACTGGCCGCACTCATTACCACAAGCTCCGGTACCTGCTTCAGGAGGGCGGGGAAATGTGAAATGCATTCCTGCAAGACGGCTGACCTCAAGCCTCTGCTTATTTGCACACCACAGCCCCCAAGCTGAACTCAGGCAGCATGAGCCGGGTGAAGCCTGAAGACACTTCATGAGCGGCTTGAGTGAGCAGGACTGTAAGTGCCCGATTGACCAGCGGGAGTGTGCGGCTTGAGTGAGCAGTACTGTAAGCGCCCGATTGACCAGCGGGAGTGTGCGGCTTGAGTGAGCAGGACTGTAAGTGCCCGATTGACCAGCGGGAGTGTGCGGCTTGAGTGAGCAGGACTGTAAGTGCCCGATTGACCAGCGGGAGTGTGCGGCTTGAGTGAGCAGGACTGTAAGTGCCCGATTGACCAGCGGGAGTGTGCGGCTTGAGTGAGCAGGACTGTAAGTGCCCGATTGACCAGCGGGAGTGTGCGGCTTGAGTGAGCAGGACTGTAAGTGCCCGATTGACCAGCGGGAGTGTGCGGCTTGAGTGAGCAGGACTGTAAGCGCCCGATTGACCAGCGGGAGTCAGCGGCTTGAGTGAGCAGGACTGTAAGCGCCCGATTGACCAGCGGGAGTCAGCGGCTTGAGTGAGCAGGACTGTAAGCGCCCGATTGACCAGCGGGAGTCAGCGGCTTGAGTGAGCAGGACTGTAAGCGCCCGATTGACCAGCGGGAGTCAGCGGCTTGAGTGAGCAGGACTGTAAGCGCCCGATTGACCAGCGGGAGTGTGCGGCTTGAGTGAGCAGGACTGTAAGCGCCCGATTGACCAGCGGGAGTCAGCGGCTTGAGTGAGCAGGACTGTAAGCGCCCGATTGACCAGCGGGAGTCAGCGGCTTGAGTGAGCAGGACTGTAAGCGCCCGATTGACCAGCGGGAGTCAGCGGCTTGAGTGAGCAGGACTGTAAGCGCCCGATTGACCAGCGGGAGTCAGCGGCTTGAGTGAGCAGGACTGTAAGCGCCCGATTGACCAGCGGGAGTGTGCGGCTTGAGTGAGCAGGACTGTAAGCGCCCGATTGACCAGCGGGAGTGTGCGGCTTGAGTGAGCAGGACTGTAAGCGCCCGATTGACCAGCGGGAGTGTGCGGCTTGAGTGAGCAGGACTGTAAGCGCCCGATTGACCAGCGGGAGTCAGCGGTGAGCCAGGAGACAGGGTCACCATAGGACCCCTCCCTCCCCGGTGATGCTGTGACCAATCAGGTGTGTCGCCCAGTAGTGCCCCCTCCCTCCCCGGTGATGCTGTGACCAATCAGGTGTGTCGCCCAACAGCACTGCTGGCCACAGTCAGCCCTGCCACAGTCCGGAGGATTATAGGGATTATAGGCCCCATCCACACATCGTGAGACACAGCAGACTTTATTCTTTTAAACAAGAGTCGATCTCTCTTTTCATTCTCAGCTCCTGCTGCTCATTTCTTATTTTCTTTTATTTAAATTTTGATTTTATCTTTTATGATAACCTGTTTTGTGAGTAAAGCTGTGCAGCCCACCGGGCTATTTTTTTGCTGAGTGTATGGAGGACAGATGTGGTTAATTAATTTCTGTACAATATGTGACTGTATATTTTTGCGGCCAGCTGTCTGGGTAAATCCTCCTGTTACCACTCTGAGTCATCTGCTCTAGGGAGCAGGAACTACAGCAAAAATAAAGTAAAACAGAGAAATGACCACCATGACTCAACTGAAAACTCTCTTTCTCTTTCCTCAGGAGTAAAATGTACACGGACAACAAACAGTGCTGAGGCCTCAAATTCATCAAGCCATTTATTGAGCCGCTGCTGTTTTAAATCCGGCCGGGATTACATGTACCGCCCAAAAGCACCATTGGCCTGATATTACCGCTAAAAATTCAACCGTAAACTTTAGAAGTAGGATTGGCTGGATAAATTTTATGCGGGGAAGATGGCGGCTCTGTGTTGACTCTGAACTGTTGAAGAACTGTAAACTTTACCAGGTTTGTGATTTCTGGACTGGGGATTAATTTCGTACCCTGTTCTCACCACGTGACGTAAACACACACTCACACACACACACACACACACACACACACACACACACACACACACACACACACACACACACACACACTCACATACACACACACACACTCACACACACACATACACACACACACTCTCACACACACTCACACACACACTCACTCACACACACACACACACATACACACACACACTCACACACATACACACTCACACACACACACACTCACACACTCGCACGCACGCATGCTCGCTCGCACACACACACACACACACAGATACACACACACACACAGAGATACGCACGCACGCACGCACACACACTCGCACGCACACACACACACAGATACACACACACACAGACACAGATACGCACACACACACGCACGCACGCACACACACAGATACGCACGCACACACACACACACACACTCGCACGCACGCACGCTCGCACGCTCGCACGCACACACACACACACACACACACACACACACACACGCACGCACACACACCACACACACACTCGCACGCACGCTCGCACGCACACACACAGATACACACACACGCACGCACGCACGCACACACGCACGCACGCTCACACACACACACACACTCGCACGCACGCTCGCACGCACTCACACACACACACACACTCTCACACACACACACTCTCACACACACACACACACACACACATACTCACTCACACACATACACACTCTCACACACACACACTCACACACACACTCACTCGCACGCACGCATGCTCGCACGCACACACACACACACACAGATATGCACGCACACACACTCGCACGCTCGCACGCACACACACACACACACTCGCACGCACACACACACACAGATACACACAGATACGCACACACACGCACGCACACACTCGCGTGCACGCACGCTCGCTCGCACGCACACACACACACAGATACGCTGTGTGTGTACGCACACACCACACACACACCCCGCTTCTTTCCTGTGCACACACACACCCCACACACATCTGTGGTGTGTTGCATTTCCATAAATAACCCTTTAACCAGAAAGAATGCAATGCTTATAATGACAAATGTGTAATTAAGTAAATAATTGATCATTTTTTTTTAATTTGCTTGCTGGATCAATGTTGGTTCCCGTATGTGGCAAATAATAATAAAATAAATAATTTATCATTAGTTAAAAGCTGATTGATCACATCATGGTTCCAAGCTGAGATAAAATCAAATAATAATATGTGGTGATTATGACTGAAGGATCAAAGACGCTTTTCTGTTGTTGACTCGCGCTGTGTCACCTGTAATTCCTACATATTTGTGGGTTATATTCTTTTGAAAACTTTTTTGAAACGTATTGTTAGATTTATTTAGTGCATCTAAGTTAAGCCATTTTTAGATGGATTTTAAGTGGATTTTAAGTTTTGCTGTATGTGATGAGTTGATGTGTTCCTGAACTTCAACTTTTATAAACTGTTTTTTATGAGTGAAGTGATGTCTCCGTTCTTCTTTTAAATGTAGGAGAGTGAAGGCGGAGAGTGAATCTCTCCACTCTTATTTTAAATGTAGGAGAGTGAAATAGGAGAGTGAATCTCTCCACTCTTATTTTAAATGTAGGAGAGTGAAATTTAAATGTAGGAGAGTGAAATAGAAGAGCGAATATTTCCACTCTTAAATGAGCTCACAGAGAATAAGAAGTGAGAAAGAGAAGAGCAGAGTTCTTAAGCACTACTTCACTTTTACATTATTCTGCTTTTTTCATTGTATCAGTTTTTTCGTTTAGTATAATATTTATCCGTTATGTTAGTTTTGAAACAGATTGATTTAATTGTATTCCAGAAACCTCAAGTAATATATATAAAGAAATATGAGAAGATACACAGCCAAAAACAGGAAAAAATAACCATGGAGAACGAATATTGAAGAAAACACAGTCATGGCTGTGATATGCAGGGTGGTTATAATGCTTCTGACATTACACGTGAGGTGCTATAGAGGGTGGATTTGATTCCCAGCTGTTGTATCCTAGAGCAAGACACTTCACCTTAAATTTCACTGTATAAATGGATTGGATGTAAAGACGTGAGCTGTGTCGATCGCTCTGAATAAGAGAGTCTGGTAAATTCTGGTAAATTCTGAAATGTAATGTGTAGTGGAGGTCATCATCATCATTCATCAACCCGCTTATTCCTGTTCAGGGTCACGGGGGGTGCTGGAGCCTATCCCAGCATGCGTGTAGTGGAGGTGAGCAATGAAACCAAAAAATTCAAACTGAACCCCGTCACAATCCCCGTACCGTCACAATCCCCGTACCGTCACAATCCCCGTACCGTCACAATCCACGTACCGTCACAATCCCCGTATGATATTCCCAGACAGTCTCATAATTATTTTATTTATTTACGTTTTCCCATTAGGTAGTTATTAGGTAATATTAGGTAATAATTTATATCAAATTTAGTAAACTATGTGTAGGTCGTATCCATGGTAACTGCATTTACCCTGAAGAGGAGAAGGATTGTATTTGTCCGTCTCGATGTGACATATTTTACAAAAAGAGGACGTAAAGAAAGCGGGAATTCCGAGTTTAAACATGAATCGATGCGGCAGCGTTCTAATGTGTCACCTGCTTGGAGTTTTAAAACTTTCTATTGGGAATGTCAGTTTAATCAAGTCATTTTTACACCTTTTCTCCTCCTTAAGTCTCAGACAAGAAGGTATGAAAAAGTGCCTAAAAAGGTCCAGTGCTTGTCACTGGGGTGGCACCCTATTATTAATTATACTCTAGCTATGGGTCTAATAAGTCTTTTGCTCGTAAAAGGTACTTTTTTACAATAGTGCCCATATAGAACATTATTGTATTTCAGGGTACATTTGGGAAATTAGTTTTTTAATTAAATAACAAAAATGTGTCTCCACTCCATGTGTCTCCCTCAAATGAGAATGTCCGGGATTTTAGGGAAGTCGGAAAACGCCAGCTGGGCCCCCCGCCTCTCTCTCTCTCTCTCTCTCCCTCTCTCCCTCTCTCCCTCCCTCCCTCTCTCCCTCCCTCTCTCCCTCTCTCCCTCCCTCTCTCCCTCTCTATCCCTCCCTCTCTCCCTTTTACTCCACAGCAGCCTCAGTCCTACGATCATAAAGCCTTAATGGGTATCAGCCTTGCTGCTTTTGTGTGGCTAATTTACGAAGGACATTCACAGTGACAGCCTGCTGTCAGACTCGCTGTGGGATTGTGGGATTTGCGGTTTTCTTAACTTCTGAGTCTGGCTCTGTCATGCACACTATCAGTGTGTACTGTAAACCTCCTTCCTGTCATACACCCCCACAGGGCCACAGGTTAGCTCAGCATGATATCTCCATGCATTTAATCAGTGCCTCCCACAGATATGCTGCATCTCTCTCCAGCTCCATTTGTCAAATGATGTCATTTTTACCAATCAGGGTTTTGAGACCTGAAATGGATCCAGGGTCACTGGTATTTGGCTTTATTTCTAAACATCCTTTTCTGCGTATGCAAGTCATCAGCCAGCTCCTGGTTGAGACATTTGTATTGTGACTGATTGATCAAGAAAAACCGCATACCTAATGTATGTACAGTACCCGCAATATAGTTGCGAGATTGGGTCCTCCTTGTACCTCGGGAACCAAAGGCTGTAACCGTACACACAGGCCATTGAGGAAGGAATTGCCTAATCTCTTTACATAACTAACTGGCTCAATTTGCTTAATCTCTTTACATAACTAACTGGCTCAACTTGCTTAATATTTTTACAGAGCTAACTGGCTCAATTTGCTTAATTTCTTTACATAACTAACTGGCTCAATTTGCTTAATCTCTTTACATAACTAACTGGCTCAATTTGCTTAATCTCTTTACATAACTAACTGGCTCAATTTGCTTAATCTCTTTACATAACTAACTGGCTCAATTTGCTTAATCTCTTTACATAACTAACTGGCTCAACTTGCTTAATATTTTTACAGAGCTAACTGGCTCAATTTGCTTAATCTCTTTACAGAGATAACTCTCTCAATTTGCTTAATCTCTTTACAGAGCTAACTCTCTCAACTTGCTTAATTTCTTTACAGAGATAACTCTCAATTTGCTTAATCTCTTTACGTAACTAACTGGCTCAATTTGCTTAATCTCTTTATGATGATGCCTTGCATTTATATAGCGCCTTTCTCACCAACTGGTGACTCAAAGCGCTTACAATGATGAGGAGGAAACTCGCCTCAACCACCACCAATGTGCAGCACCCACCTGGGTGATGCAGCGGCAGCCATTTTGCGCCAGAATGCTCACCACACATCAGCTTGAGGTGGAGAGGGAGAGAATAATTGTTTTGCCAATTAAACTGGGGGATGATTCAGTGGCAGATTGAAAGAGCCACCTCAGAGATAACTCTCTCAATTTGCTTAATCTCTTTACAGAGCTAACTCTCTCAACTTGCCTAATTTCTTTACAGAGCTAACTCGCTCAATTTGCCTAATTTGGGTCTGAGCTGCTTGCTGATTTCAAAGTGAAAACAAAACCCAACAGACCCTGAGGCTCTCCAGAACCCAGGCCCACTGCTGTATGTATAGTTTGAAAATCAGTAACTTTGTGGACCAGTTGCTAAAGTGCTTTTAACACGTCAAAAAAGGACATAGGATTTTACGAGGTCAATTCAGTCGCCAAAATCTACGAGGATGGGGAATGCGGAGGCAGCAGCGTTCAGTGACTGAATTTTAATTTGATTCTGAATTTGAATCAGTGAGTCAGTCACTCGCAAATATCCAGCACGTTATCATTTGAAAGGTTCCACAATTCAGTCCGTGATTTCGCTCCTATGTTCTACAACCTCAGGGCTAACAGTTATGGCATTTTTTTAAACAGCTGGCATTTTTTCAACGTACTTAACTTGCTTATAGTGAAACTAGAGCCAGACACCACCCCAAAACGGACAATGGGTTACCATGGAAGCAGATCGCGGTTTATGCGGAGAGATTGCAGCAAGTTTCTGTGTGGACAGAAATTATTTTGAGTCAATATTTTTCCCTCTGGACTCTGGAGCACTTGCATTGGACTTGGACGTTCAGTGTATAGTTCACCTTAGATACAGCTATAGGACTGGATGCACGGCATTCAAGTTTGCGGAAATGTAAAATTTCTAGAGCTTGTCGGCGTTTGACATTGCTACAGTTTTACGCTCTCTTTAAATAAAAATAGTGATGGTGTCTTAAAAATACTTCATGTACTTCCGTTGTGCTGTTCGTGTCATCCTTTGTTTCTGATGGATTATTATAGTGACCAAGATATGTCACGTTTAAAGGGAGAGAAATCTATATGACGGGAGACCTACCCTATTCCCTGCCATGGTCACGGGCGATCCCTCGGCTCTCCATGACTGCGTTAACCGGAGGCCATTGTCGGAAACACTCTTTCAGTATAGCCGTGATAGGAATTCTGGGAAATGGTCCCATCTGTGACAAGCCCTGAGCCCCTCGAGGGGTTCGAGATTAGCCTCTTGACTAGGAGCTCGTTAATAAGACGGGGGAAACAAACGAAGAGATCTAACACTGCATGTGACGACCGTAAGACACCAACACCAACCCCCACTGATACAGGGCCGGATCTCCAGCAGGTTAAAAAAACATCATAGCCTATGCTTTTTATTTAATCTAAAACCCAGAATAGTCCTCTCATGGTGACTGAAAGCAGGGGATGAAAGATTAAATTAAATAGCAAGTTATTGCAAGGTATGGGTCTGAAATGAAGCTATATGAAGCAGAACAGGTAGGCTACGGTGGTGAGCCTTCTTATCAGTTTTAATTGAGTTTCCACTACATACAGCATCACTACATGCCGCTCATTTAACACTTTAAAAAAGGAGGTTCAATTAGCGCGAGGGTATCGAAAGTTAGTGCTATATTGTGAAATGAGGTGGGTAGCTATGATGTGGATGTAAGAGTAGAGGCCCATAGTTCATTAGTTAGCTGTGACAAGACGGGGGGTGTGGGGTGGAGGTGGTGGTGTGGTTTACTCTCCTGGGATTAGACAATTAACCATGAGATACATGGCTGCCATGACAACTTCACAATTACCAACCGTTTTTTTTCCTGAATATTGTGCGTACGCTTATCTTATGTCTCCTTTTTTTATTTTTAAGACGTCAACAAACACTGTAAATTAAAACGTTCATATTAATAGACGTACCGTACCAATATCAGAGAAATATCCTTTCTCAGTTCTTGCCTGTTCCTCCATACACATAGTATGTATATGAACAGTATATTCTTCCACAGAAACCGTTTATTGACTGGGTCCCAAATCTATTGTGTCCACCCTTAGGTCCAAATGAATAGTTTAAATGACAAGTCTGATGCCAAACATCTTTGATAATTTCCAAATTTTTAAATGCTCCAGGCAATTTAGAGATGGTACAGGCTTGGCAAAACCCGATCTCATAGGATTCCCTTAAATGGTTCCTTATAATTCCATCTACTTGCTGGATTCTTCACCACTATTCTACCCCTTGGACTCCATTAATTTATGTAAATTATAAACTATTAAAATTGTGAAAATGGCTCGAAACAAATTTGACATGGTTGTGATGATTTAGCTCACCAGTTCATACATATTTACACAGTTACATGGCAGAGATGACAACTGAAAAAGGTTGAGAAGTTTACAGACCCCTGTACTAATTCACATATTATTATCTTCTGTACAGCAGAGATGGAAATGTATATGAGAGATAGACTACACCCTCTGTCACCTCTACAGGCACACATTCCACAGCCTTGCACACAAGCACACAAGCAGTAAACATGACACAACCCCCAGGGCATCGCTTCACCTCATAATAACACACCATCGCTTCACCTCATAATAACACACCATCTCTTCACCTCATAATAACACACCATCGCTTCACCTCATAACACACCATCTCTTCACCTCATAATAACACACCATCTCTTCACCTCATAATAACACACCATCGCTTCACCTCATAATAACACACCATCTCTTCACCTCATAATAACACACCATCGCTTCACCTCATAACACACCATCGCTTCACCTCATAATAACACACCATCGCTTCACCTCGTAATAACACACCATCGCTTCACCTCATAATAACACACCATCGCTTCACCTCATAATAACACACCATCGCTTCACCTCATAACACACCATCTCTTCACCTCATAATAACACACCATCGCTTCACCTCATAATAACACACCATCGCTTCACCTCATAATAACACACCATCGCTTCACCTCATAATAACACACCATCGCTTCACCTCATAATAACACACCATCGCTTCACCTCATAACACACCATCTCTTCACCTCATAATAACACACCATCGCTTCACCTCATAATAACACACCATCTCTTCACCTCATAATAACACACCATCGCTTCACCTCATAATAACACACCATCGCTTCACTTCATAATAACACACCATCTCTTCACCTCATAATAACACACCATCGCTTCACCTCATAATAACACACCATCTCTTCACCTCATAATAACACACCATCGCTTCACCTCATAATAACACACCATCGCTTCACCTCATAATAACACACCATCGCTTCACTTCATAATAACACACCTTCGTGTGTTTTTTGGGACTAATATAAATATGATGCCCAGGCAAAGGTGTAATATCAACCCCCCCATCAAACACAGATGCACACGCACACACACACACACACACACACACACACTCACACACACACCCTTCTATAAATATGACGCCCAGGCAAAGGTGTAACAGAACCCCCCACCCGCCAAACATACACCACACACACACACACACACACACACAGGCAGGGCCAGGCTGTGCCTGTGCGAGTCTCTGGACTCTGGGAGCAGGAGCAGGCTGTGACAGTGCCCAGCTCTGCTATTCAAACCCACAGTCAGTTTAGTCGTCCCGGAAACATAACCCCTAGTGTTTTTCACATTTTGTGGAAGGTCACATGGCTCATCCTGTGAGACTGTTTCTTAAATGTTGGATCGGGACCTAAAAAGGCTCACGGGAGTGTATGAGGTGAGTCCCAGAATGAGGCTGCCGTCCCCCAGGCTACGCTGCTGTGTGTATTTACATTTTCACCATTTAGTTGACGCTCTTATCCAGAGCGACTTTAGTGCACAAAATAAAGGCCTGAGTTCCTCAATCACCAACATTCCAAGTAGCAATTAATGAGAGTGTCATGGACGAGCCATAACTCTCCCGCGAGAGGTAATCCTCACAAGAAGTCTATCCTTTAAATAGGATAGACAGGAGAAGATGTGGAAGACGGCAGTGGAGATCATGGAGGAGAAAGGGAGGAGAAAGGGAGGAGAGGTATTTCCTGAATAGATGCATCCCCGACGGATCTCTGAAAGGCAAAATATTTCTCTTTTTTTTTTTGTCTCGATATTGTTAATTCACTGTGTGGATGTGCTCCAGTGTCTGGTGTCAGATCACAGTCAGTTATTGTCACTGCAACATGTTTTTGTCATCCTAGACACTTGTATTATGTCTATTAAAGTTGTTTTATACTTAAACGTTCTGCCTGGTCTCGGGAGGGTAGACACACATGTACACATGCTCAGTGTGGTCTATCACAGTCAGTGGAACAGGAAGCAGGAGTTTGTGAGGGTAGACACACATGTACACATGCTCAGTGTGGTCTATCACAGTCAGTGGAACAGGAAGCAGGAGTTTGTGAGGGTAGACACACATGTACACATGCTCAGTGTGGTCTATCACAGTCAGTGGAACAGGAAGCAGGAGTTTGTGAGGGTAGACACACATGTACACATGCTCAGTGTGGTCTATCACAGTCAGTGGAACAGGAAGCAGGAGTTTGTGAGGGTAGACACACATGTACACATGCTCAGTGTGGTTAATCACAGTCAGTGGGACAGGAAGCAGGAGTTTGTGGGGGTTTCTCTCAGTGCACAGGGCTGTTTACAGTAATCTGAGAGGCCCATCCAACCAGGCAACTCTCACCGGCCCAGCTCGCAACCACAACCCCAGTCTGTTGCCTGGCAACATCCCCCCGATGGGGTTACTGGGGTTATGAGAGGATTTACCACAAGCCGTGCGATCAGATCACCCTTTCCAATCAGCCAATCAGATCACCCTTTCCAATCAGCCAATCAGATCACCCTTTCCAATCATCCAATCAGCAGTCTTTTTGTCCCTTTTTTCTGGGCGTGACTCTCTGGGGCTCCCGAAGCCAAGGCTGCGGAAGTACAGCCCTATAAGACTGATGAAATATAGATAAGAGGCTTTCTTCGACACACAGTATTGAGACACATTCATACAGAATAATTTGATTATACTGCTACTGAAAATGAATTAAAAATCTGTAGAACAACTGAAATTGTATTATTATTATTATTATTATTATATAATATTGACTGTCCCCAAATTTACACACCTGGCTTGCGTGTATCCAGCTGCATTGTGTCAATTCTGTAATATCTATAAATCTATATTCCATATGGTCAGTGTTCCAGAGCCTTTATACATGGCATGAATTACAAAATATAAACTGTCAGGATTGGCTTATAAAATCTTTACTATATAAACTGTGTCAGGATTGGCTAACAGAATCCTTGAAATATAAACTGTGTCAGGATTGGCTTACAAAATCCTGAAAATATAAACGTGTCAGGATCTATTTTTATACAGTCTATGGTCAGGATTAGCTTACAAAATCCTTCCTAATACTATCAGCATTGTAATTATTCAGTGTTCCTATTGTGCTAGATAGCTACTGTACTTGTTTTATATAGATCCATGAACCAATCACCACAATGCCAATATACCTATTCGTACAGTCTCTTTAATTACGCTGTAATATTGTTATAATGATGATGTCATCACAATGTAATTATTGTATGGTATTGTGAAAATATGAGAGTGTAATCATTTTTCCTGTTACCCCTGCAGCCTGGAAGATCTAACTTGTTACCCCAACTCCAGTCTGGATGAGATATCCATGGCAATCCGGAGGTTTTCAGGTAATGCATGCCGGAGAGGAGCATTAAACTCCTCCCTTTAATTAGGGCCGACCGTGTCTAACAACCGTCCTGCAGAGAACCGGAGGACTCTCCGATAGGACCTGGAATATTACACTGTGTTTATAAAGCAGCAGCTATAACCTCCTCAGTCAACATCTTACAGTTATATCAGAACCGGAGGATGCTTTTTATATCAGGATTTATAGAATTTAATATACTCCGCTCTGCACATTGCTATGTGAAAATGATGGGCTTTTTATATGCCTGTGTGTGTGTGTATGTGTGTGTGTCTGTCTGTGTATGTATGTGTGTGTGTGTGTGTATTTATTACTCCCATTCTGAGTATTCCGGTGATGTATGTCATTGCTCTCAAGGGAATTTTAACTGACAAGAATTACAATTTAACTGTTTCAATCCCAGCAGTGAGGATTTGCTGGCTTTTCCGTATGTTAAACAGTGCAGTTCAAGAAGAGTGTCAAACCCCACACTGGATAAACCACTGCAGCATGGCTCCTGACAAGAGGTATGATTGTTTAACTGAGATAACTAACACTATTTCGAGCACACAGATTCTCAAACTGTAGGTGGGGACCTTAAGGTGAATCACGGGAGGGCTTTTGAGATGCCCGCTGAGAAAGATCTACGCTAGTACATGTTTCAAAAATTAGACAAACCTTTGTTGTTTACAAAAATTTATTCATACAAATCTTACAACACTTTTTTTTTTTTCTTTCCAACATTAATAACGGTTCCCCCGAAGGGGGGGGGGGAGGAGTGTGGAATTATAATGAGGATACTGGTTGCTATTCATTATTCACATCTTTATTTTGAAATTTTTTTTACGTTCAGTAAGGCTTGTGGCTTTCAGAAATATACAGTGGGTTCATTTTTTTATGGGGAAGAAGAAACAGCAGTTTCAAGAATCCTTCAAAACAAATTAAACAAATCAATAATAAAATATATAAACAGCAAACGGAAACAACACTAAGAGTTACACTGGTGCTATATATCTATTCCACACTTACAAAAAAAAGCAAGATCGGAAAGGTGAAATGGAGAGTCGATGGAGTGCAGCATTTTAGGGCCACTAGGTTTGCCGTCTGTGATCATTTAAAAGGAAAGGCACACAGCCCATTCCTGTATCCCACTCTGGCTTGGTTTGGGGGGGGAAGAGTTTCATTCACTGGACCTTGGGGATCAGGAAGAATGGGAATCACAGAGGTGAACCAGGTCTCACCAAAAATAATACTGGCTGAAGTGGTTTGGGGATCGGGTATTGATGGTCCATTTGGGTTTGGATAGACCGTTTTCACTTAGCTTCACTAAAACGTTTGATGAAATGTGCTTTGTTTCTTAGCCTCTGGAATGGGGGACTCTAAACTTAGGATCACTGCATATAAAGTCATTATCAAAGCTGCTCAGGGTTTTGATCTGTCGTCAAACATTTCAACTTACTCTACCTTTTCGACTGTTTCTATCTCTCTACTTAACTTTCGCTCTTTAACCTGTCTCTACCCTTTCCACTGTTTCTATCTCTCTACTTAACTTTAGCTTTTTAACCTGTCTCTACCCTTTCCACTGTTTCTATCTCTACTTAACTTTTGCTCTTTAACCTGTCTCTACTCTTTCCACTGTTTCTATCTCTACTTAACTTTCGCTTTTTAACCTGTCTCTACCCTTTCCACTGTTTCCATCTCTCTACTTAACTTTCGCTCTTTAACCTGTCTCTAAATTCCACTTGTTCTCACCCAAAAATCGCTCTTTCTTTCTTCTCTACCCTTTCGTTTTTCTACCCATCTTTCCCCCTCTATAAAACATGGGTGACTCTTTCTCTCTCTCTCTCAATGGATCCATCGGACCGATAATATGTTATGGAGACTGCATACGCAGGGGTTTGGGGGTCTGTGTACAGTGGTACTGAAGGCTGTTGAGCTCAGAGAAGACTGGGGGAGGGACAAACATCCCTCACTTCCTTCTACCCTCTCTTCACATGTGAGTGTGCCTCAGAGATAATAAAGTAGGGATAAAATGTGATGTCACCTGACTGGCAGAAAACAGAGAAGCTCCACCAATCACAGAGACTGTTAGTAACAGCCGACAGAACAACACCGATGGTAATTACCAGGTAACAGTCTGAAAGTGTCCATCAATCACTGTTAGAATTATTCTATTGGTTCTTCCCAAAGTATCCCTTGATTGGAGGAGTTCCTCTCTCTTTGCTGTGAGTCAGGTGATATCAGTATTGTATTATCCCAACTTTATTATCCGTGGAGTGCCTTTAATGAGCCATTTAAACCACAACCTACATTAATTTTTTCTCTCATCAATCAAAAATTCTTGCCATTGTAAAAATTAACAAATCGATACCACCTATTAGAAACGCTTATCAAGCCTATTTGAATTCACACAGACAGGAGGGCTAGTTCACATTTGGCATTAAATTAAACTGCCTAGCAATGAAGTCTATATATTTTTTAATAAATAAATGAATGAACACAGTATCAGAACACAAAAACCAGGGGTGACCTGAACAGTGAAAGAAGGGATAGTTTGTACAGGGCTACATTGTGTGGAAGAAGCCGCAGCATTGCAGAGCTTACATACGACTCAGTATAATAAGGGTACAAGGTCGCTCTCACCAACATAATGTTCTCACACACTGGCGTTTTTCCTATTTACACATCCGCAGTTTCTGCCTGGGTCTACAACTCCAACATGAATTCGTTAAAGGAACATGCGTATCATACTTCTCAAGTAGGATAAATGATAGAGAGAGTGAGAGAAAAAGGAAGAGAAACAAACAAAAGAGAGACATTCATGCTTTCCGAACTTTTCCCAACAGCCGAATCTGCCCCATGGGGTAGCGCGGGAAGGCTAATTGCGGCTAGTCTACGACCCTGGTATTCAAATCACGGCCCTTGAGGTCCGAAAACTGCTGGTTTTTCATCCTCCCTTTACCTGGGAGTCAGGTGTGAAGACAGTCTGGCCAATCACTGGCATTAATTGTTCAGTTCATTAGCTGGGAGAAAGAAAACCAGGGCCAGACCTGGTTTAGAGGTCCAGATTTGAATATCCATGGTATACGACGTCCACCGCAGTCGCGCGCCTTCACGAAGTAGGCTACTCTGGAGTAGCTATAGCAAGGCCACGCGCAGGCTGATCAGAGAATTCAGTAAAGAGGCTTCCTCGTAACTTAGACAAATGGCATGCCCAGTCGTATAACTGATAGACGTACACGTTTAAGTATAATGTGCTTTGTTTTCGGAACAAAACTGAAGTCTGGAACCGAGGGTCCAAGGTTGAGGATGAGGAGAAGGAAAAAGAGCTTTGGAACTGACTAAAGCCATAGCGAAAGCCAGACACCTAATCTCTCAGTATGCCTGGTAGCAGTGGACTAAATTAAAGGTTCCATGTGGAAGGCTGTGTAAGGGAAAACGCTAAGTTTGGCGAAGAGAATAAATGCTTCGATTGTCTTTTCTGCAATCTATACGTGTCTTGTATACGTGTAAGAATGTAAAATGATATCTTAGGTGAATAACGTTAAAGCTGTACGATTCTTTTCCTTATTTTAATGTTACATACATAGCCATATAATTAGGCTAACTACAATATTGATCCACAAAGTATATGTGTGCGGTCTCAAGTGCTTTTTTGTACAAAAGAAAAACAATAATATTATTAAAATATTCATTTTAATGGCTTTACTTCATACATAAATACATGTTTAAAGAACACAGGCGCGATCCACTGCTCAGAATGATTTGATCTATAGGGCCGGACTTTTGGATTTTTGACGCTACAAAAAAGAGAAACGGCGGCCTTTGTTTTTATTTCTCTGCCTGTACCTTCTTCTCCCCAGTACCGCTGCTAGATACTTTCTCACGGCCATTTGTTTTCGGTAACGGCTGTAGCTGTCTGTGAAGATTCCGTCAGAATGCCTTTTGGATAAGGGTTCTGCGTCATCTTCCTTAACACCGCCCCCACTGCAAGACAAAAAATAAATAAATGGGGATGTTCGTTAAACCAAATCTGTTTGAGCCAACACTTTCACGAGCTGTGTTCAAAGTGGCATTAAAACAAACGAAACTTTTAATGCGTAAGTTGTGCTATCTAATCAGCGTTTTTTGTTCGATGCGTTTTTGGGCGTTAGACAGTACCAATGATAAACCTCTTTGGTTGACACTATAAAATAGTCACACCTGAAAATGTATGCCGTCAGACTCGAGGATTCTGAGCACCGATTTAACGGGTTTCCATCAAGTCTACACATTTGGAGTGATCAATTATCAATGCGTCCTCGCGAGTCAGCACACGTAAAAGGCAAATAAACTAAAAAATGTTACTTGGTGGTTGGGTCGTTTGCAGGAAATTAATTTTAAAAATGCACATGATGACAAAGGAGTTAGGACACATACGATTAAAGAAAGCTAAAACTGCACGAGGATCAAGAGGAAAGCTCGAATGAATGATCTTACCCAGCATGCTCTTCCACCACAGAATGAAGAAACTGGCCAAGCCCTTCCCCGCGGGCTTCATTAAAGATTCCATCTGCGTGTCTTTCAGATCTGGGGTGATAACACGCCAAATATAGCGCGTCAGTAACACAGAAGGCGCCAAATATAGACCACATCAATTGAATTATTACCTTTTTGACAAATTCAGATCGACTTGCAATTACTACTACGGGCAAAAACTCTCTCGCTCTCTCTTTCTCTCTCACACACACACACACACACACAATTTTAAGGGGGCGTAGGCCTACTTTTTACGAATCAAAATTATTTATATTTGCAATAAATTCATGTTATATTAACGCATGTAGATATTTTATTGAAGTTGAAGGCTCTTTAATAAATGGTGACACTAAGTTAAACAACACAAAACTAAAAACAGATTACAATATCATAAAATGTAAAAAATATTAAATATTAAAATATAGTCTACTGTAAACATATATACAACAATATATTCGTTCACAAAGTGCGTTCACCTCTTCTCTGGTGGGTAGTATAATGTGTACATGTTGTCAAACAGCGAAGGGGGGCTTCTTATAGCAATTTGATCTCCATCAAAATCCAAGTCCGTAAACGTGTCTCCGTCCTCGTCAAAAACCTCATTTTCAAGTCTGAAATTAAACAATAGCGTCAATGTTTTTGTGTCTTAGGACAACACATTTTTCAGAAATTGCATGTCATTTTCTCTAATATGCTATGGTCAACTGGACAAGTTAATTATGTTTAATATGTATAAATAAAGCAAATAAATGTTTGAGATTTGCCTCTTACTTTAATACACCAACGTTAAAACGCATGCTAGGAAAAAAGGGAGACAGAACGGAAAGAGCATAAAAAAAAGTTCCAAAATGTAAAAGCAGTTTGCATCCATTCAAACAGCGAGTGACACGAGCTTTCTGACTAATATGCGTGATATGACCTGTGTCTTTAAAAGGAACAGCCCTTCCTTCATACTGGTAATTTAGCATTCAAATTACTCTGCATAACATACGCCAAAATATTTACAAAAATGTTTTGATTATGCAAAGGGACAATACACGGTACATAAAATAACTGTATTAGCCTATTGTTACTGTTATTGTTATTATTAGTAGTACCTAGTAGTGTTATGACTGAGCAAACGCATAAATAGACGGATAGTAGTGGAGATTATCACCTAATGAGGCAAAATCTGGTGGTGAGGAGGTCTACTGATTTAATGTATAAATTTCCATTCCCTTCACTTTACGCCTCGGCGATGACGCCATTCCGCTACTACCTCGGGGGCCGCCCTCCGGTATGACAGCTTTTCAATAGAGGGAGTTCGGGGAGTGCGCATTTCTGTCAGTGTCCTGCGTCCCCAACAGTGCTTCTGGGTTCGCGGTTTAGGCTACTGTATAGGGATGCCTTTTGTGCCATCCGTATTCTATAAAATCATGCTATTGTTTCCACGTTTCTCTATCTACCATAATAATATGCAACATTAAGAACGATAATTGTTACTCACTAACTGAACATGGACATGGCTTTTTATTGTTGAATTCATTTGTATTACTGCGGGAAGTATAAATCTGGTTTAATTCGTCAGCCTTGCCCCTTCGGTAGTTTGTAACTCACTCGTCAAAAGCAATTTACAACTGAGATTGAAATGCATAGCCTATACACCTCCTATACATTTCCTAGCAGTATAGGAAAAACATAAGGTGATTTTTACCTACCTAAGTCTAGGATAATCGAGCCCAACCGGAGAGCAGTAGGCGCTGTGCATTATAATTCCATAGATGAACAACGCTAACGTCGGTTTACTAGACATCGTCATTCTGCGAAGGAAACGTCAGAAAGTTACATATGATAAACTACAAATGCAATAAAGGCTACCTCCAACCAACATATAGGCTATATCCAAATGGGCTATATGAACCGCATTTCAGAGGAAATCGGATATCCCGTTCTTTATTTTACTTAACAGAGAACTATTGGTTAAGTTGACACTTGTTTCTAAAATTACATGCACAGGTCAGCAAATGTAGACTACATAAGCCAAAGATAGCCACACGAAATGGTGTGAAACAATATCGTCTCGCTACAAACCCGTTTAAAAACTTTCTGGAATGCCCTGTAGGCTTGACCGGTTGTGCTGAATTAAGGAAATGATCTCAATAAAATATCCGCCTCTGCAACGTACTTTAAACTTTAAAAACATTTCTAGAATTAAATGCATGCATTATTGGTTTTGACTTTGAAGAAGGTTATCACGTACCTATTGTTATTTAGACAGTGATGAGTGCCGGATGCGATCCGGGCGAGGCAGTCACTCAAATAATTGTAAAGAATAATAATAATAAAATAAAATAAAAATCTTCTTCACAGCACTTCTCTGAATCTGTTCTGTCGTTTCCAACGATCCCCTGAGCGCGCCCAGCCTGCACTCTTTATTTACAGAATTAAACTAATAGGCTATTTCTGTACAAAACGCGCTTTCTTGGAATTGAGCGCTTATGTCTGTCCGCATATCTTTATCCGAAACACTCGTCTCTACGCTCAGATTCTCACGGATTTTATCCATGAATCCAGTGACTTGCCTTTTTTTTTTTTCAATAAGTCACATTAAGGGTGTAACAGACGTCATCAACCCTTCCTCCCGGAATATGTTCGTGCAGTTCTTTTCTCATCCTTGAACTAGTCGGAGTCATATGCCGCATATGGAAGTTTAGGTCAAACGTTATTTTCAGACCGCAAAAGAATGCAAGTGTTTGTTAGTGCTTTATTGCGGTCAGCTGAGGTCATTTTCCATGGGCGGTCTTAATGCCTCATCGAATACCTCACTTTAAGAGTGCTTTTTAAAAGGTGATTACTTTATTATATAATACGGTTTAAGGCTACGACAATATGCCGTGGACACTGGAGAATACGCGGTGTGATTTGACTTCTTTCTAATCGTTCGCAGATGAGTTATCGAGCGGAGCTGTCCACTTAACGGACCTGAAGAAAGTCGCTGTTCCTTCGGATTGTGCTGAAATGAGGGGAACACTGGAGGCGTTTCGGCAACGATCAATCTGTGCGCGCGCGCTAGTGCATCCGTTCTAATGTTTTACTCTGGATTTTAAGAGAAACACGCGCAAACCTCCGGTGGCATACTTCCCTAAAGCCTTCTTCGATTTGACAATTGCAATATTGACATACCCAACCCCTAAATAAATAAAATAATTTAACTTCTATTTAAAATAAGACCGTAATGTATAGGGCTATATGCCATATACCTTTATAACAGTATGGGCATGGTAAATATTTTATTGAAATATATTTTTGTATTTTAAATGAATTGCTGAAAAAAGATAATGAGTTAAACTGACTTTAAATTAAAAAGTACTTTAAAAAGTAATTAAAACTGTAAAACCGTATATAATATATATATATATATATATATATATACACAATATATATGATAGGCTACACATATAGGGTAGGCGTAATATGTAACTGTACTACATGTTTCATTGGTCGTTTATAAGTAGGCCGAGGCAATGCTTTGGCTATTTGTCATTATATAAATGTATAAGGTAGTTTCAATTGTGTAGTTTAGGAAAGTTCGATTTAATATAATACATTTTGATTTCATTGTGAATTATAGAAAAATTTATATTTTCTTCTAAATGAATCACACAGACGTGATCTTACAGTGACATCATGCGACGAACATTTAAAAGCACGTGGGCTAGGCTCCATATTTTTCTCAATAAATAAATTCAGGGCCGATCAGAAATATGACGTAAAAAAATCCAGCTTTAAAATAAATTAACTTTTTCAAAGCAAAGAGCGCCATCAAATGGCTATCGAAAAAACTGTTTTTATTTATTTCCGAACGGTTCATTGGACACTTTAACTTCCACCGCGACATCACACCATGAAGTCAGTATCCAATAACTTTACAAGACCAGGAAATATTTAATTAAATATTTAGTTCAATTATCTGTTAAACTATATCGATCATATTTATATGCGTCCGGTTAGATAAAAAATTAAATAAAACGCATATTTAAAGCGATGGGTTACAAGATTCTACATGCTGACTTGCACGTTATTGATCATTGTAGCTACTTAAACAATTAACATTTAACTGTTCATAACGAGATTTATGGACTGCTACATGGCCCGAATGAAAAGAAGCATGAATCTGTAGTGTGTTTATTTGTTTAGTCTTCATTTAAGGAAGGTAATGACACTGGAGATGGCCGATGCCCTTTCAGTGGATTCATTTGGTATCCAGATTGAGGTAACTCTTGTTGTTGTTTGACAAAGATGGTTAACACTAGGCCTACTCTTTTACCAAGTTCTAAGGGGACTTACCTGGCCACATTACATTAGTACCTTGTCATGTTGGTATTATTGAGAAACACACAACTGTCCTACATGTAATGCAGAGGTGGAAAGTCCCTGTGTCAGAAGGTAAATTCCTGTCACGTGTTTATACCCATAAACCTCATCCATCCATTATCTAACCCGCTTTCTCCTGTTCAGGGTCGCGGGGAGAATCGAACCCTGGACCTGCTTGCTATCCATTGCAACATCCATCCATCGTGCCGCCCACCCATGTACAGCTGATAGCAAATTCAGGTGATTGGAACAGAATACTAGGGAGGACTTTTACTTTCTGAATTTGGATTTTCCAGCTCTGCTGTAATGTAATGTAATGTTCAAGTGAGTTAATGGCCCGGGATCTTTGGAATAAGGTAATATTTTTTATCATTTGACCTGCAAATAAAACTCTGGTTCCTTTCTCAACAGTCGAGATTGCCATCAATCCCTTAATATGAGATGGTCTAGCATAATGGTGATGGAAGTGGGATTGATATGAGATGGTCTAGTATAATGGTGATGGAAGTGGGATTGATATGAGATGGTCTAGTATAATGGTGATGGAAGTGGGATTGATATGAGATGGTCTAGTACAGGGGTGGGCAACTCCAGGCCTCGCGGGCCGGTGTGTATGCAGGTTTTTGCTGCCGCCAGTTAACAATTATTGAATTAGCCCAATCGTTTACATGATCTGATATTTTAATCTACATATCCGCGATATGAACAGCAGCTGATGAATGTTCTTGTGCCGGTATGCGTGTATTGTAGCGTTTTATCGTTCTGTAATTTACGAGTGAATCGGTGATTGTGTGTATGACTAATTAGCTGATTGAGCCGTGGTAACTGGTGGCAGTAAAAACATGCATACACACCGGCCCGCGAGGCCTGGAATTGCCCACCCCTGGTCTAGTATAATGGTGATGGAAGTGAGATTGATATTAGATGGTCTAGTATAATGGTGATGGAAGTGGGATTGATATGATATGGTCTAGTATAATGGTGATGGAAGTGGGATTGATATGAGATGGTCTAGTATAATGGTGATGGCAGTGGGATTGATATGAGATGGTCTAGTATAATGGTGATGGAAGTGGGATTGATATGAGATGGTCTAGTATAATGGTGATGGAAGTGGGATTGATATGAGATGGTCTAGTATAATGGTGATGGAAGTGGGATTGATATGAGATGGTCTAGTATAATGGTGATGGAAGTGGGATTGATATGAGATGGTCTAGTATAATGGTGATGGAAGTGGGATTGATATGAGATGGTCTAGTATAATGGTGATGGAAGTGGGATTGATATGAGATGGTCTAGTATAATGGTGATGGAAGTGGGATTGATATGAGATGGTCTAGTATAATGGTGATGGAAGTGGGATTGATATGAGATGGTCTAGTATAATGGTGATGGCAGTGGGATTGATATGAGATGGTCTAGTATAATGGTGATGGAAGTGGGATTGATATGAGATGGTCTAGTATAATGGTGATGGAAGTGGGATTGATATTAGATGGTCTAGTATAATGGTGATGGAAGTGGGATTGATATGAGATGGTCTAGTATAATGGTGATGGAAGTGGGATTGATATTAGATGGTCTAGTATAATGGTGATGGAAGTGGGATTGATATGAGATGGTCTAGTCTAATGGTGATGGAAGTGGGCTTGTGACAGAGTTTGCATTCAGCCACTGTCGTTGTACCCGTGAGGAAGGTACTTAACCTGACTCGTTTTAGTATATATCAGTTGTATACATTGACACGATGTGAAAGTAAAAACTGTGCAGGTCGTGAATCCGCCCACAAAGAATTGTTCTGAATAAAGATGAGTGAGTAAGCAGAGACACTCCCACCTCACCTTGTTGTGGTGCAGTTGTGCCATACGTCCAGCAGAGGGAAGCCTTTGACCTTCAACGTAAAGAATTAAATTTTACAGGTTGCAATGTATTCTTAACTCGGAGTCTGGGACGTCGGCTAAATTATAAACGTTGGCAAAAAAAAGTTGCAGCGGCAGAATGCTGCCAATCTGAAATTATTAGAAAAACAAACATTATGAAGAACAAACAAAAAATAACGATACATTGAAGTACAACATAGCCTACAGTATCCGTACATGATGATTAAATAATCCATAAAAATTAACATAAAATTGTTAAATTACAAAGATATAGTAAAACACACGCAGTAAATGCGTAAATCATTGATTGATTGATTGATAGATTGTCCCTTTGAAAACAGTAGGCCTGTAGCGGAAACGGGCGACAAAACGACAACATTATTACCTAAATTTAATTTCACATACAATCAATGGGGTTGTGGGAGAGCAGCGTCAGATAGAGGACAGCACGCGTATTCCAGGCTTATCCTACTAATATTCATGTGTGACTTGTGCCTGAGGTATGGCTTGTGCCTGAGGTATGGCTTGTGCCTGAGGTATGGCTTGTGCCTGAGGTATGACTTATGCCTGAGGTATGGCTTGTGCCTGGGGTATGGCTTGTGCCTGAGGTATGGCTTGAGAATTGTAGTATTAGTATAACTTTATTTTATAGGACGCATTAATTCGCATCACCAAACTTTTGAACCCTCTTGCAACTCTCTTTTAGCGGAATCTCTTAAATGGACTAAGTAGGCCATTTCACTTAGGTCTGCTCTTCCTACTGTCTCACTTGGTGTTTGAAATCTTTCCCCGTCCTTCCTTTCCTTCCAATAAAACCTTTTTGTTTCATTGTAAAATCACTGGAGGTGTATTCTCAAATTGCGTCACTGAGTCAGAGCCATACGCGGCCATGTTCGCTGACGAGTTGTGCAAGTTTAGCACGGATTTGAGTTCGAATCTCTCACGCCCCTAGTTAGCCTACCTGCCGTGATCATGCAGCCAAATGTCGGACCGCCAGCACTTTTATTGTTTTGCCTTTTTGTCTCCCTATGACATTAAACGACTGAACGTGATTAGTCGTAGGGTAGGCTATTATAAATTATTACTTGTAGGCTATACACGAGTTAGTTTTTTTTCTCACCGATAACTTTGGGGGGGATACTTTGAATCTGGCGTGGTTGACAAAGAGCAGGCGGGATGGGAAAGACAGTGAAATAACAAGACAGAAAATTGTGATTATATTTTTCACGTAATTGAGGAGAAACAAGGGTGCGCGTCACCTGCCTACAAGAAGAAAGGATTAAGAAGGTAAGAAGAGAAAATATAAATTCATTTTGCGAAGGGATTAGCGTGAGGCCTCCGCCCTGTTCTCTGTTTCTGTGTGTAGACTATTCAAACATAGAAGCACTAGGCTGGAGTTAACTTGTTGGCGTGGCTACGATATTAGAAAGTCGCTATATATAGTCACCTGGATTGTCAGTCACCAAGATAAGTTTATGCATATATAATCAAACACGCAATGCATTTTAAATAACAACATGTAATGTTAAATTCGGGCTGTTAGCCATGTTTGATTTAACTAAATTAAATGCGTAGCCAGAATGTAGACAATAGGTCGGATTATAACGGGGTATCGGTGCCCAAAATGTAGGCTATTATCTGAACGTAGGTTGGTGGCTATTAATTAATAAATTTTTATTTTATAGGTGGAATATCAGTAGACTGAAATGTTTTAAACTGACCGACGAAAATAAATACACAAGAGAAACAAAACAAAAACACCAGGTAGCACCCCATCTCCGAAAGTTGTTGTAGCCTACGTTTGTTAGCCCGCTTTTCCTGCAATAGTCAAAACATATTGACATTTAAACTGTGACACTGACCTTCTTGTTTCGCACTGCCGTGTAAAGAGTTAGGCTCTCAAGGCTCTGGTTTTATGTTAATCACGTTTATAAATTAAAATGTTAAATGGTCTAAAACAGCGGGATCAGTAGCCTCGTTGCAGGCACACCTAGACATATAGCAAAATACACGTAGGCTACGCATTGGGTGCAGCAACATTTACGGTGGAGTAAACGGTTTGCAGGTTGTTGGGGGTTTTTTTAAAGTTTTTTTTATTTTAGTTATTTAAATTATTGAACAATTCTGACACGCAGTTAGTTCAGTTGCAGTTAGATTATATTTCACTTTTTGCGATCAATTCGACACACAATATCTCACCATATGGGTAACGCCCAACTAAATAAGCTATAGATGTATGTATTAGTCAGTCTCTGAATATAATGTTTCAGCGTTACGCTATTACAGTAGAAGATGAGACAATGGATCGATAGTCCTGACTCCGGTCAGTTTGGAAACCCCAGGTACTCTCCGGTAGTAATGCCCAGGTGAGTCATGCGGAAGTAGCCTCTTCCCGTCTCTCTCTGTGTTGTCATTTTGACGTCAGCGTCGGAACTCGTGGCTTCTGTGGCGACTTGTGCGCGCTATTACAAGCTCCAGTGAATTCATTTTTACGTCATTTTAACCAAAGATGGGGTGACCTAAACAATTGTATCAATTATTGTGTCGTTGGCTGTCGGTAGAATGGCTCAAATGCAGCTGTAGTGGCTCTGGTGTATGATTTTCTGTTTCATAAGAAGACATTCTAATATCAGCTCGGCTGGAAATATTTGGTGGTTTCCTAGGTCACAACAAAGCCCATGCCAAGCTAAATGAAAAGGGTTAGGGTCCTCTATTGGACCTGCAACCTTTGAACCTTTGACTTACAATCCAGTTTCCTGAGAGTTGTAGTTTTATTATAATGACTTATTGGTTGTGACAGGGCATGGTCTCTGCTCTTTGAGGAACCTTTTCCCCTCAAACAGAATAAAGCCATCTGCTAAATGACTACCTATAAAATGTAAACGTGTTTCTGTTCAGTGCTGGAGGTCCCGTTTGAGTAAAATGTGTTTGTGTTGTAGTTCAGTGCTGGGGTCTCATTTGAGTAAAATGTAAATGTGTTTGTGTTGTAGTTCAGTGCTGGAGGTCCTGTTTTAGTAAAATGTAAATGTGTTTGTGTTGTAGTTCAGTGCTGGGGTCTCGTTTGAGTAAAATGTGTTTGTGTTGTAGTTCAGTGCTGGAGGTCCCGTTTGAGTAAAATGTAAATGTGTTTGTGTTGTAGTTCAGTGCTGGAGGTCCCGTTTGAGTAAAATGTAAATGTGTTTGTGTTGTAGTTCAGTGCTGGAGGTCCCGTTTGAGTAAAATGTAAATGTGTTTGTGTTGTAGTTCAGTGCTGGGGTCTCATTTGAGTAAAATGTAAATGTGTTTGTGTTGTAGTTCAGTGCTGGAGGTCCCGTTTGAGTAAAATGTAAATGTGTTTGTGTTGTAGTTCAGTGCTGGAGGTCCCGTTTGAGTAAAATGTAAATGTGTTTGTGTTGTAGTTCAGTGCTGGGGTCTCATTTGAGTAAAATGTAAATGTGTTTGTGTTGTAGTTCAGTGCTGGAGGTCCTGTTTTAGTAAAATGTAAATGTGTTTGTGTTGTAGTTCAGTGCTGGGGTCTCGTTTGAGTAAAATGTGTTTGTGTTGTAGTTCAGTGCTGGGGTCTCATTTGAGTAAAATGTAAATGTGTTTGTGTTGTAGTTCAGTGCTGGGGTCTCGTTTGAGTAAAATGTAAATGTGTTTGTGTTGTAGTTCAGTGCTGGGGTCTCGTTTGTGTAATGTGAGAATCCTCCCGTTCCAGGGTTCCTGACGGACAGGACAGGGGCGGGGCGATGGGAGGCAGTGGGAGTAAAGACGTCAAGTTTTTGCGGGTGAAGCGCAGGCCGGCGACCATCGGGGCGCCCAAAGGAACGCGGGCAGGTCGTGCTGGAACGAGTCCGGCCCGGTTCCGCCCCAAAGCGGCCTCAGCCAAGCCCTCCACCAGCAGCAATGGCAAGCGCTCCGTCAGCTCGTCTGGGGGCCCGTCTGCTGGCCCGTCTGGGGGCCTGTCTGGGGGCCCGTCTGGGGGCCCGTCTCGGGGCCCATCTGGGGGCTTGTCTGCCAGCCCGTCTGCTGGCCCGTCTGGGGGCTCGTCCTTCACCCCATCTTCCTCCTCCTTCTCTGCCTCCTCCCACAATGCTACTGTGACAGACCCCACCCCCAGAACCGGTGAGTCACGCCCCGTTACCGCCAAGCCTTAACCCTTTCCAACCCTTATTTTCGACAGTTCAGAAAATAATTTTCTTTGGTACACATGCTCAAAATAAGCCAACATATTTTGTGTCACATATTTTATTTTTGAGAAATATATATGCATATGGCTTCATTGGGCTGCGACGGTCAATTTCCATTTTTACCAGGAACATTGGAATTCTGTATTCAGGCTGGTAGTTTCAAACTTAACCATTTTAACATCAAATTTAACACTGGCAGAAATGATACATTTATACACTATCATTTAATTAGAGGGGGACAGGGCCAATGGTAGAGAGGGCATTAGGGGCAGAGAGGGCATTAAGAACAGAGTAAGATGATGAAAACATGGATTACTGTGTGCACAATTACTAATGCTTCGGCAATAATTTTATAAAATTAAATACAATACTAATCATAATTAATTATGGCTAACATTAATATGTAATTACACTTAAATGAAATCATGAAATTATGTTTCTTAAGTTTAGATGATGTTTTAAAAATATTTTAAATGTAAGTAATGAATGCTGTAAAGCAGGCTGTGCTGTAGTGATGTAATAAAACACTGGAGAAAAATGACCTCTTATGCCCAATGATCCCATATGACATCACTGTTTTATAACACCATGCCATACATACAAATTATAAACATAATTCAACAAATCAACTATTTTACTAATAATCAACATCTCCCATGATTGATAAACACAAATTGTTCAAAGTTATGCATATTTAACATTTTAATATCTTTGTCACAAAACAGCCAGAAATCAGAGTTGTGCTGACCTCACGACCAGAGTCCCTTTGAAACCTCCTCAAATGTGCTATGTTTGAAACAACCCCCCCCCACCATTGGCTAAACCTTGAACCAATAATGGCTTTTGATACTAGTAATGTTGTCATGTGACTACTTACAACAGGAAGTTTAAAAAATGGGTTTTGAAAATGATGATGCCATATGGCATCATTGGGCTGGAAAGGGTTAAGAGCCAGGGGTTCACATGTAAAAGAAACAGCTTTTAATTAGTTAGAAATATGCTCCCCTCCCCTCAGCCCAGTAATTAGCTTAACATGTGTGTGAAATACTGTCCAGTGTAAGTTAACTACATCCTAACTACATTTCTCTCTCCAGGTGAGGCTCAATATTTCATAGCCTTGTATGACTATGAGGCCCGAACGTTCGATGACCTTTCGTTCAGAAAAGGGGATCGCTTTGAGATCATCAATAACATGTGAGTCTCCTTTTTGTTCTTTCGGCTCAGGGTGTACCTGCCTAGCTGAGTCATTCATCCGCGAACATATGTGGATAGCAACCCATGCCTTCCTGAACTTGGACTCACAGAGATCTGCGTTGTGTAGAAAACCACAATGCGTTTGGAACTGTATTTAAACCACACACACACACACACACACAAACCTCAATTATCTTAAGAGAAGTCGTCAGTGTGTTCTTCACTGTCCTGCATTTGGTTCCACGGAAGGGCAACAGAATCTTAACAGAACACTGGGATGCGTTTTGTACACTGGGATGTGTTCAGTACTCTGAGGTGTTTGTTGTGTAAAGGGATGTGTTCGGTACTCGGAGGTGTTTGTTGTGTAGAGGGATGTGTTCAGTACTCGGAGGTGTTTGTTGTGTAAAGGGATGTGTTCGGTACTCTGATGTGTTTGTTGTGTAGAGGGATGTGTTCAGTACTCTGAAGTGTTTGTTGTGAAAAGGGATGTGTTCGGAACTTACAGAACTTACACTCTTACAAAACTACCTGGATTGAAATGGATTCTCAGGAGTCCCCATATGAAATGGATTCTAAGGTCTACCCATAAAGAAACGCATTTTGCTTGGGCCTGAACCTGGTGACCAAACCTGTCTCAGTTAATGCATTTGTCTGTTGTCAGCCTAAGGCTTTTCTTAACAAAAATGTCAAACAACTTGAAATGCGCCGTTGCACCAAATGCGCGTTTGCTTAAGGGTCTTTTACAGCTAGCTCACTTATCTTGACGCCAAGGACTTTGGGACTTGTCTGGGCAATGCAACAGGGCAGCCAGCAACAGTGGAGTCAATGAGGGCAAGGTTCAGCTTTGTCAAAGACTTACGGGTCTGAAGGAATCTTTCAAATAATCAGACGAGTTTAAATCTGACGGTGTGTCTGATCTCCAGTGTAAATCTGATGGTGTGTCTGATCTCCAGTGTAAATCTGATGGTGTGTCTGATCTCCAGTGTAAATCTTACGGTGTGTCTGATCTCCAGTGTAAATCTGACGCTGTGTCTGATCTCCAGTGTAAATCTGACGCTGTGTCTGATCTCCAGTGTAAATCTGACGGTGTGTCTGATCTCCAGTGTAAATCTGACGGTGTGTCTGGGTCCTGTTTTACAGAGAGGGAGACTGGTGGCAGGCTCGCTGTGTGGTCACGGGGAAGACGGGCTTCATTCCCAGCAATTACGTGGCTGCTGCTGACTCCATCCAATCAGAAGAGTAAGGCCCGCTCCCTTCCTCTAAACCACTCCCCTTCACAGAAGGACCATACGCTCTAATTCAGTTTCTTTGTATTGCGCCTTTCACTGGGCCGCCGTCACAAAGATGCTTTACAGTGGGGATGCAAAAGAGAATTGGGCAAAAATCCAGGTTTGAATCACCAAAGTGGTGTAATTGAATCTCACAGTGGGAGGGACGTGTTCAGAGGGCAGGATTCCCATTGGCTGGTCTGGCACCAGTAACTCCTCTGGTTGGTCAGAGGCCTGGAGTCTCCAGCTGCATTTGAAGTGCCCTCCTCTGACGCAGTGACTGCGCAGCTCAGCTAGTGGGCGCTGTAGAGTGAAAGCAAGGGGGTGGTGGCTACCTAGCGCATTAGAGCGGTGCGCTACACTGTCTGTCCTGAAATGAGCTCGTAGTGATGACGGGACAGTCGAATGTGATCGGATATTCCACAACTGTGAGGAAATTGGAAAAGGCTGGGCGTTAAAAGGAAATGGATATATATCTGAAGATCTAAACTCGTGAGCATCTTGGCCTGTTGCTAGGTGACCAGGTGTTATGACGACGCTGCTGCAGCCATTGTGTATGTGAATCTTCTGTGAATCAGACGCCCTTGTGTTGCAGCTGGTACTTCGGCAAAATGGGCCGGAGGGATGCGGAGCGCCTCCTGCTGGTCTTGGGAAGCCAGCGCGGGACCTTCCTGATTCGAGAGAGCGAAACAACTCAAGGTAGAGCTTACCTGATTTCTGTGTACTCGATATACACCTGCATGGGCATTGACCTGCCGTGAAAATAAACCAAGAAAGCTTAAACAGTTCTAAAAGTTCAAAGGAGACGTATAGCTGGGGTCCGAAGAGTTGGCTCTAGATGGATATTGTGTGATAAAGATGGCTCTAGATGGATATTGTGTGATAAAGATGGCTCTAGATGGATATTGTGTGATGAAGATGGCTCTAGGTGGATATTGTGTGATAAAGATGGCTCTAGATGGATATTGTGTGATAAAGATGGCTCTAGATGGATATTGTGTGATGAAGATGGATCTAGATGGATATTGTGTGATAAAGATGGATCTAGATGGATATTGTGTGATAAAGATGGCTCTAGATGGATATTGTGTGATAAAGATGGCTCTAGATGGATATTGTGTGATAAAGATGGATCTAGATGGATATTGTGTGATAAAGATGGCTCTAGATGGATATTGTGTGATAAAGATGGCTCTAGATGGATATTGTGTGATAAAGATGGCTCTAGATCAGGGGTGGGCAACTCCAGGCCTCGCGGGCCGGTGTGTATGCAGGTTTTTGCTGCCGCCAGTTAACAATTATTGAATTAGCCCAATCGTTTACATGATCTGATATTTTAATCTACATATCCGCGATATGAACAGCAGCTGATGAATGTTCTTGTGCCGGTATGCGTGTATTGTAGCGTTTTATCGTTCTGTAATTTACGAGTGAATCGGTGATTGTGTGTATGACTAATTAGCTGATTGAGCCGTGGTAACTGGTGGCAGTAAAAACATGCATACACACCGGCCCGCGAGGCCTGGAATTGCCCACCCCTGCTCTAGATGGATATTGTGTGATAAAGATGGATCTAGATGGATATTGTGTGATGAAGATGGCTCTAGGTGGATATTGTGTGATAAAGATGGCTCTAGGTGGATATTGTGTGATGAAGATGGATCTAGATGGATATTGTGTGATAAAGATGGCTATAGGTCAGGGGTAGGCAACCCGTTGTTTTCGTTGTTACTCGCCACTTAATTGATCAATTAAAGCAGTTGATTACACAGTTAACTCACCTCACCTGGTTTCTTTAGTCTAAGTAGTTGCTGTATTTAGGGTGAAAACAAAAACCAGCAGACCCTGCGGCTCTCCAGGACCAGGGTTGCCTACCCCTGGGCTAGCTGAACATTTCACTTATTCCATGCTACTGACCGAGTGACAGAGTGACCGACCGAGTGACCGACCGAGTGAGTGAGTGAGTGAGTGAGTGAGTGAGTGAGTGAGTGAGTGAGTGAGTGAGTGAGTGAGTGAGTGAGTGAGTGTGTGTGTGTGTGTGTGTGTGTGTGTGTGTGTGAGAGACTGAGTTTTAGTTCATGGGTAACCTCACCCCCTGTCCCATTATAACAGGGGCCTTCTCCCTCTCCATTCGGGACTGGGACGAGGGCAGAGGGGATAATGTCAGGCACTACAAAATCCGCAAACTGGACAACGGCAGTTTCTACGTCAACGCCCAGATGAAGTTCCACAGCCTGACGAAATTGGTGAAGCACTACACAGGTGAGCGGCTCTCTGGATCTCTTTCTCTCGCCTCCTCCGCTGTTCAACAAGCTGGTTATCATAGTGCGTACTAACGAGCACAACAACTCTTCGGCACACCCACAACATGAGCCTCGTATTTTTAGACCCCACAAATCATATGAAAATACATGTGTATAGTGGGTTTGACAGACGTGCAGTATTTAGACACAGACCGTACACTTGTTTATCTTATCAGATCCTTATCAGAATGACTGACAGAAAGTCTGTTGTTTTTTTCTCTTTCCTCTGCCTCTCCATTGCTTCTGCTTTTTGTTTCTGATAGTCTCACCACACGTGTTTGCTGAGCTGTAAATAAAGGTCTTTTTTATCCCATTCTGTGGAAGATAAAAATGTAGAACCGGCCAATATTAATATTAAGACGTGACTGAAAGACTGAAGATTGATTCATCAGTTCTTTTCACAGTCAAACAATTGCACTCGTTTAGCAGAAAGTCTGTGAATCTGCGTTGGAAAGATAATTGTGCAATGTGCAGATGGTGAAATCTCTGAAAACGTTCTCTCTCTGCACGGTTTCCCAGGTAACATATGTCCTCCAAGCTCATCTTGGACAAAAATGTTGATCTCCGTGGCCTTAGATATCAGAGAGTAGTCATACATTTTTAATTAAGTTAATTAGTGTCAATAAGGTTTGTATAAGTTCCTAGTATAATCATAACCTGTACAGCACAATCTCTTTCTCTCTCTCTCACTCCCTCTCTCACTCTCTCTCGGTCCTTTGCAGCAGTAGCCCCAAGGCTTTGGAACTCGCTCCCCCAGAGTCTGAGAGACGTGGAGTCAGCATTCAGTTTTAAGGCACAGCTAAAAACGCACCTTTTTAAAATAGCCTTCGAGCACTAGGCGCTCTGGTGGACACCCCCTGTTTGTAGGACCCCCATATTCTTTTACCTATGCTACTTTTGCACCGTATTTTATTCTGTCTTGTATGTTGTGTTCTGTTATTCTCTGTCTGTCGTGTTTTTTTGTAATGCACTTTTATGTATGTTGTTCTTACTGTAAAGCACTCTGTGCATTCGTGCTGGGAAGGGTGCTCTATAAATAAAATTTTACTTACTTACTTTCTCTCTCCCTCTCCCTCTCTCCCTCTCTCACTCCCTCTCTCTGTCTCTCACTCCCTCTCTCTCTCACTCCCTCTCTCACTCCCTCTCTCACTCCCTCTCTCACTCCCTCACTCCCTCTCTCACTCTCTCACTCTCTCACTCTCTCTCTCTCTCTCTCTCTCTCTCCCCCTCTCACTCTCACTCTCACTCTCACTCTCTCTCTCTCTCTCTCTCTCTCTCTCTCTCTCTCTCTCTCTCTCCCCCTCTCTCTCTCTCTCCCCCTCTCTCTCTCTCTCTCTCTCTCTCTCTCTCTCCCTCTCTCTCTCTCTCCCCCCTGTAGTACACGTGGATGGGTTGTGCTCCAGGCTCACTGAAGTCTGCCCCGTAGTGAAGCCCCAGACGAAGGGCCTATCGTGGGACGCCTGGGAGATCTCGCGGGAATCTCTGCGGCTGGAGGTCCGGCTGGGACAGGGCTGTTTCGGGGAGGTGTGGTTGGGTGAGCACGGATATTTTTGCGCATACTGCATGTCACTAAACAGTATGTAGTAAACAGTACAGAGTATGCTAGTACACAGGACACAGTAGACAGGGCTCTGATTTGGGCACAGCCAGAGATTCTCCCCTTTTGTTTGGTACTCATTGGCACCCCCTGTCTGCAGGTAGCTGGAATGACACCATCAAGGTGGCCATTAAAACACTAAAGGCCGGCACCATGTCACCTGAGGCATTCCTGGAGGAGGCTCAGGTGATGAAGAAACTGCGCCATGGAAAGCTGGTGCACCTGTACGCCGTGGTCTCAGAAGAGCCCATCTACATCGTCACGGAGTACATGAGCAAAGGCAGGTGTCACTGTGGGCGTGCCATTAGACCTCCGCTCCTGCAGGGGGAGCTCAAGAGTAGTGCAGACACAAATGGTATATTTGTGTATATGACATAAATGGTATATTTTTAATGTATATATTTTTTTGTAATGTGTTTCATTCACAATCAAATGACCCTACTTTCATTACTCAGACTGTGAAAAATCCAGTGTATTTTTCTACATCCATGGTGTTATTAAAGCACTAAAACCACTTATTTTAGATGAGAACTGATACATTTGGGGATATATATATAAACATCGAACAAAAAGTTCGGAAATTTGTGTTTGGTAGATTATTTCTCTGTTGTAACAATGCTTCTTGGCAATACATTTTATACCGTTGGAAAGCCTGTTTATTTCCCTTTTAAATGGTGCCCATTTGTAAGGAACATGCATTTGTGGGATGAGTAGCACAGCTGAGTATGTGGGTTGCGCCCATGTAAAATTTGCCAAATCTTCTCTGCCAATGCCAAACAGCTTATTCTGCTGTTGCTAGTGACTCTTGTTTGGTGTTGTTTGGTGGATTGGATGATTGAAGTCTATCAGTAACAAGGAAGAAACAAGACATATTGGCAATTTTACAATTTATTAATTTAACAAACAGTCAGGAGCCTCAGTAGCGTGTGGAAGAACCATACACAGCCACAACAGCCTGGCACCTCCTCCTCATGCTGGTCACCAGCGTGGTCACACACTGCTGTGGGATGGCATTCCACTCCTCAACCAGGATTTGTCGCAAGTCAGCCAACGTGGTTGTGTTGGTCACTCTAGCACGAACAGCACGCCCAAGCTGATCCCACAAGTGTTCAATTGGGTTGAGGTCAGGACTGTTGGCAGGCCATTCCATTCTCTCTACTCCCAAATTCTGGAGGTAGTCTCTGATAAACCCCGCTCTGTGGGGGTGAGCGTTGTCATCTTGGAGGATGGAGTTCGGTCCCAGACTGTGGAGATATGGGATTGCCACTGGTTGCAGAATCTCATCTCGATATATCTCTGCATTGAGATTGCCTCCAATGATGACAAGCCTCGTTTTTCCAGTGATGGAGATGCCGCCCCACACCATCACACTGCCTCCACCAAAAGGTGTTACTCTATCGGTGCAGCAATCAGCATAGCGTTCCCCCCTGTCTTCTCCACACTTTGACCCTACGATCCAACTTCCGTAGGCAGAATCTGGACTCATCGCTGAAAATAACGTTCCTCCACATGTTCAGGTTCCAGTGCAGGTGTAAGCTGTTTGGCATTGGCAGAGAAGATTTGGCAAATTTTACATGGGCGCAACCCACATACTCAGCTGTGCTGCTCGTCCCACAAATGCGTGTTCCTTACAAACGGGGCACCATTTAAAAGGGAAATAAACAGGCTTTCCAACGGTATAAAATGTATTGCCAAGAAGCATTGTTACAACAGAGAAATAATCTACCAAACACAAATTTCCGAACTTTTTGTTCGATGTTTATATATCGAGCGATATATATATAGCTACCTTACAGTTTAGCTTTTTTGAATATTCTAGTAAATTATAGTAACCTATTTTCGGTATATTTTTTATAGTTAGCTTGATAGTACCTTGTTTTTTGATAGTTTGTTTTTCAGTCTAGCTTAGCAAGTAGCTAGCTAGTTTATTTTAAAAAAAATATATATAGTTTATTAAAAATAAATGGCATGGGTAACTATTTGTACAGCGTGTGATTTGTTGTTTACTGGCCGCATCATTATAAGCCCAAACGAGGCTATGCGTGCCGCATTCTCCACCATTGCTTCTGCCTCGGCAGCGGCTAGCTTCTTGGGGCTCACTGGGTGTGGTTTGATGCCTGGAGCTCAGCCCCTATTATGTCCTTATCACGCCCAGATTGCGGCATTTTTCGAATTTCAAAAGGGGGCGAGGTCTAGCTAAACCAGCGTGTTTTGTTACCCTTTAAACGGCTCATTGAAGTTAATTAACTTTATTTAATTAACCACTTTAACCAGTAAATGAGGTGCTCTCTGCATGGTTTGAGCACTCCTGTGGGGATTTCAATTTGGTACTGCAGAGTGATACTGTAAGCAAAGTTGCCTCTAGCTATCTAGTTAGCTACGTTAGGTAGCTAGATGGCAGAAGTCGGGTACCTTGATTGGGCGGGGTTGAGGGCGGAGGAGGAGACTTCTTTGATTGTAAACACAGCCACAGCAAGGCTAAAAATCCTGCATGGTGCACCTTTAATTTGGTCCTGCAGAAGAGTGATGCTTCATCAGCTGTGTTAATTGAATTAAGGTCAAGAATACTAAAACCGTTAACAATTTCTGACCGTAAACAAGACAACATTACTAACGCTAACAAATTTCTTCTCCTATAAGTGTTTCCCAGAAGCGGAAAATAGACAGATTACACACGAACAGCTGTTGAAGCAGCTATTAGCCTTGTTTTAGATGTGTGGTGTAGTACTGTACGCTGCATTTCTAACTCCAGCTGCAGAATTTCATGCCTGATTGGATGTTAGCTGCTGAATTCACAGCTGATTGGATGTTAGCTGCTGAATTCACAGCTGATTGGATGTTAGCTGCTGAATTCACAGCTGATTGGATGTTCTGTTATCAGGAAGTCTGCTGAACTTCATGAGAGCAGACGAGGGAAATATCCTCAAACTCCCTGAGCTTGTTGACATGGCAGCACAGGTAGGTAGCGTCTCAAATGTTTCCTCTTCAGAAATGAACAGTGAAGTAATGGAAATCATTCACATTTCAGCCGTTTACCAGACACTCTTATCCAGAGA
This sequence comes from Ilyophis sp. 1 JC-2022, assembly GCA_022702515.1. Lineage (NCBI taxonomy): Eukaryota > Metazoa > Chordata > Actinopteri > Anguilliformes > Synaphobranchidae > Ilyophis > Ilyophis sp. 1 JC-2022. The sequence goes on along the minus strand of CM040395.1, from coordinate 3,127,536 downwards.
TACTTTTTGCATGATAGTATACATTTATACAGCTGGGTATATACTGTTGCAATTCAAGTTAAGTACCTTGCTCAAAGGCACATCGGCAGAGCCTTAAAGCTGGAGTATGCAGTTTTTCCCCACACCCCCACCCCACAGCCCTCGTTGTGAACGTCTACTCGATACAATTGCAGGATTACAGATTGGTATTGCTAACATTACAGTAAAAATGTCTTCTAAAATTCTAGATAAAACAACTAAATCTTTTCTGTTGTTGCATAACACTGAGTTTGTGTAGCGTTAGTCTGAATCAGGCATTATCTGGCTTCAGCGGGTAGCTACGCTTTGGTAACTTATAGCTGCGTAGCCAGTTCGAGCTAACGTGATCTAAACTACATATAATGTTAGCAAGCATGCCCTTCTTCCAAGAACTAGCCGCCAAATAAAGTAACGTTATCAATAATACCAATTACCAACCTAGCTACAATTTATTATAGGTAATTACAGTTGTCTGACAAGCAGAAATTCCATTCCTGTTGAAACCTAGCTTTGACCTACCTGTCCAGTCTGTCTTTAAACCAATTCGTTCCTAAAAATCTCACCACCTTCTGAAATTAGCACCTATGTTTACTCCAGTTTTCTCCAATTCCCTTTTACTTTTCTTTCTGTGAAATAGCGCCAGTGTAACAGGTCGCTGTGAAATGTCTGGCTGGTTAACTGGCTACTGGCAAGGTCAATCTCACAGTGAAAACTTGTTTTGAAAACAAAATTTGGAGCGAATTGCTGGTTTTAGAATGCAGAATTTGAGGGTATAAACACAGTGTATGGTGCTGGTTTTAGAATGCAGAATTTGAGGGTATAAACACAGTGTATGGTGCTGGATTTCTCTCACAGCAGTTCTTTCTATGATTGCTTCTATCTAAGCATGACCGTTCCCCGATACTTTTCAAAAAAAGTTGCATACTCTTGCTTTAACTTGCAGCTTTTCGGTTACAAGCCCAGTTCCTTACCCTTTAACCAGAAATGTCTCCATTTTGTGTAATTTTGTGGATTTTGAGAGTGTAATCCGTATTGGGTCATCTTTCTCCAGTAGACTGACAGTTTGTGTCGTTCAGAGGTGGGCAATGAGGACTGTATTCTTGTCCGCTTCTCATGCCAACTTAATTACTTAATTAGCCCCGACATTTATGCCATCTATCATTTTGCCCGCATTTCTTGATAAGCGGACAATGACATGATGACATGATGGATAATGACAGCCGAAGACTGTTTTTGTGCTTCTATATGAAGCGTTTTACTGTGACCTAATCTACGAGTGAACCAGTGCAGCCGTGTGCAGCCACTTAGCTCATTTAGCCTGGGTACATGCTGGAAACACACCGGCCCTCCAGGAGCAGAATTGCCCAGCCCTGGTACCCCGGCCCTCCAGGAGAAGAATTGCCCAGCCCTGGTACCCCGGCCCTCCAGGAGCAGAATTGCCCAGCCCTGGTACCCCGGCCCTCCAGGAGCAGAATTGCCCAGCCCTGGTACCCCGGCCCTCCAGGAGCTGCCCTGGTGTAGTTTAAACCTTCTGTGACTCAGATGTCAGAGCTGTATTAACGGTGGCAGCGTTTTCTCCTCAGATCGCGGAGGGAATGGCCTTCATAGAGAAGATGAACTATGTCCACAGAGACCTGCGCGCTGCCAACATCCTGGTGGGAGAGAACATGGTGTGTAAGATTGCAGATTTCGGCCTGGCCCGGCTGATCGAGGATAACGAGTACACAGCGAGGCAAGGTCAGTTTGACTGCGGCTGGAGGACGGGCGTGATGACGGCGTGATGACGGCGTGTGGGCGGCGTGTGGGCGGCGTGTGGGCGGCTGGAGGACGGGCGTGATGACGGCGTGATGACGGCGTGTGGGCGGGCCTAGCACACGCTTTCATTACCTCATCATACCGCTGTTCGCTCTCTCCGTCTTTAACGTTTCCTGTTTGGGCCGTTTCTTTTCCGTTTCATTTATTTCATTGTCCCTTAAATTTTAATTCTTATTATAATTATGATAATGGTGAAAATTTCTATTATTAATCACTGTTGGTGATGATGGCGACAACAACAATATTCATCACCTTTATCTTTAAAAAAAATTATGAGTATAATACATTATATTTACGTGCGCCTTTCAAGAAACTCAAGGACACTTACAATGGCGAGGGAGAAACTCGCCTCAACCACCACCAATGTGTAGCTCCCACCTGGGTGATGCACGGCAGCCATTTTGTGCTCGAGCGTTCACCACACATCAGTTGAGGTGGAGAGGGAGATTTGCCGGTTTCCTTTAAGCTTTGTGTAAACTTTGAGCCCAACCACAGTCTAGTTTCAGTCCGTTGTTTCTGTCCTTCAGAAAGGCATCGTAAAATAATTCTGCGGAGCTTGAACCTTTTCACAACAGATGTACGGCTTTAATTTTCCTATCTGTGACTGGAAAAAAACAAGTAAGGCCAGTTCATGTAAATCAGAACTGCTTTGCATGGCTCTAGTATCGTGTTCTGTGGTCAGTGCTCTCTGCTTCCACCTGGTGGAGGATTAAACGAGTCACGCTCTCTCTCGGCTGTCACAGGAGCCAAGTTTCCCATCAAGTGGACGGCACCTGAAGCCGCGCTGTACGGCCGCTTCGCCATCAAATCGGACGTCTGGTCCTTTGGCATCCTTCTTACCGAGCTGGTCACCAAGGGCATGGCGCCGTATCCAGGTGAGGGGACTTCTGGGTAATGAGGGGGGCAGCCATGTGAGGTTTTCAGGCCTGACGCAGGTCATCCAATAATGTAGCTTGTTAATTATTATAAATTGCTAGTATAATAGTCGCATGTACATTTAACATATTTCTGAAGAGCTGAACAGCATGATCTCTCTGTCTCTCTCTCTCTCTATATATATATATATATCTCTCTCTAGCCCTAGTGAACAAAGAGGTGCTGGAACAGGTGCATCATGGGTACCGTATGCCGTGCCCTAAAGGCTGCCCAGAGTCGTTGTACCAGCTGATGCTGCATTGCTGGAGGAAGCAGCCTGATGAGAGACCCACATTTTCCTACCTCCAGACCTTCCTGGAGGACTATTTCACTGCCACAGAACCGCTCTACCAAGCAGATGACTATCTATAGGCCCACACAGCCTTGTGGATTACCAATAGATTTACACAGCCCTATGGAGAACCTATAGACTCACACAGCCGTGCGGAGAAGCTATAGACTCACACAGCACTATGAACCATCTATAAGGTCTAACTGCCATATGGACAAGTGATAGACCTCCAAAGCCATTGGGCCTGCCTATAGAATCACACTATCCTCTGAGTAACCTATAGAGAGTAGTGTTCTTAAACTACTCCTTCCAGGGGGCCAGATTATTATTTTGTAATGGTGCATGCAAGTTAAACATTTGCCATAAAGTATTTATAAGAGATGATATGAATGGGAAACAAAAGATTTCTTAATGCATAGATGTTTCTTATAAATTTGTCTATAGTGGGATTGATGCTGAGATGGATGCTGGCCTGTACATTGTTACAATTTTTGATGCCCCTGACAACTACTTTTTTTTTTCAATGATCAAAAGGCCGGCCAAGAGTATCTCTGTGGAGGGCCACATTTGACCCCTGGGGTACCAGTTGAATTGGCCTGCTGTAGAATTCCACAGTCCTGTGGAAATCCTATAGATTTAAAAATGGCTGAATTTGTTTACTTGGCTAGTTTACTCCTGTTTTGCCATCAGTAAGTAGATGCGTCACAGTCGGTTGAACTCTGTGGTCCCGACCTTCGTGGAGTGTGGGAAATCGGATTCTGAGAACTCTAGGATTTCTCAAATGGGAATGTACGTTGACTGGTTTGGGAATGTTTCCATCCAGCTGGGTGACTGGTTTGTTGTGCTTTCTGCAAAGGGGTGTCTTTGGAAAGACAGGTGCTGATAAATATGCATTCATACCATGCCATTTTATTGTAAGTAATAGGCCTTGTATGTATACAAATCTAATACAGTCGATATCCAGTATGTGGTGTTGTCTGTTCAGGCATGATTTTTAATACGCGTTTATGATCAAATTTTTTCTGTGTTCCAACCAATCTGACAAACCACTCCACAATGGGGCTAATCTTCTGTACGCTTATTATGGGATGTCAGTTGTCTGTGGGGTGACAGAAGGTGACGCACACAGCTGGAGCGGCTAAATCCCATACTGGCAGAATCCCACCCAGAATCCCACCCAGAATACCTCCAGATGTGATTCCACTGGATTTAGAGAGAATGCATATCCATATCTGATTTCATGGAATTCACATTCATGGAATCCAACACATATTGTATATATATATATTTTTTTAAAGGGACATATTTTGCACAGAAACCATATCTTACACAGGTGTTGTCTTTATCACCATGGTTACAAGGTAGGAAAGGCTCTGCAAGCACGTTTTTTGTAACATTTGTAAAAGCTATTTTTTAACAATCACAAAATGCTATAATTCTTAACGGAAAGCATTTAAAAATTAAAATTAGAAAATGCTGTGTTTTTTTGGTAAAAAAAGAAAAAAATAGCTCTTGCAATTGCCAAGTACTAATGACTAGGTAAATGAATGCAGGAGTTAAAAGGCACATCTCTTCAGAATTAGGCTGCATGCTGTGTTTTTCCACCTGTAAAACACAGGTAAAACACACACCTGGTACATTATAGCACACCATGCTGTGTTTTTCCACCTGTAAAACAGGTTAAACACACCATGCTGTGTTTTTCCACCTGTAAAACACACACCTGGTACATTATAGCACACCATGCTGTGTTTTTCCACCTGTAAAACAGGTTAAACACACCTGGTACATTATAGCACACCATGCTGTGTTTTTCCGCCTGTAAAACAGGTTAAACACACCTGGTACATTATAGCACACCATGCTGTGTTTTTCCACCTGTAAAACAGGTTAAACACACACCTGGTACATTATAGCACAGCATGCTGTGTTTTTCCGCCTGTAAAACAGGTTAAACACACCTGGTACATTATAGCACAGCAGAGCAACTTATACCAATTCCCTAACTAGCAAGGGGAAAAAACTATTTTAATAACAAAAAAAAACGTTTGAAGAAACTTGCAAAATGTTTAAAAATGCTTTTCTTTTTTTCATGTTAAATTACCGTAACCCAAGGAAATCTTTTCAGTTTTGATTAGGGAAAATTCTGGAAGAAAACTCAAAACATGTCCTCCATGATCAGGTATATCATAGTCCTTTGAAACTGAATTGTCACATTTCAGGACACTGTGTGGTATTTGTAGAAGCTGTTACCAAATAATCTAATAAGTCTTTAAAAATAGTATGACACAAAACAAAGGGAAATCATGCTTATGAATACCTCTGTTTACAAACGACGTGCAGCATGTATGTTGGTCAGTGTGTTTGCGGAACAAAATGGCGCTTGTGGATTGTGTGGAGGTGTTCAGGAGTTGGATTACATGTAAAACATAGACACAAACATTCAGTGCATTTCTGTTACTGGCTAAGAGTGCTCTTTCTCACATACTCTATTGCAGTCTAAGGTCTGTACTCTATTTTACTGTGTGTGTGTGTGTAGTTTATACCTGGCAATAGTGTAAACTATTCTGAGTGTAGCAACATAAGAGAGATTAACTTGATTCTTACCAACGTTACTCTGTAAATGGCCCTTTCTCGCTTCACGTGAGTGTTTTTACTCACAGATGTAACTGTTAGTGCTGGAGCGGACTGGAATGTAGACGGGCCTGTTCAGCAAACGAGTTCTTCCCTCTCGCTTTCAGCCATGGCGGTGCTCTAAATGTTCAATATATCATCTTGGGAAAATAATCTTTTGGTGAAATGTTTTGTTTTGTCATTTCAAAGAGAGGGTGGGCGTGGGAAGCATTTGCATAAAGATCTTGTCAGCCATAAATAATTTATCAACCACAAAATAAATTCTTTACAGAAATTGGTGACGTGGTGCCCCCTTGTGGCGTACTTTAATCTTATTTTATTTCTGGAGTTTTAATTTTTTTATTTACCTTGTTACTGCAGGTGGTCAAAGCTAGACCAGGGGAGATTGTAGAAGGCTTGACCAGTGCACATGCTCAGAACCCCTGTAGAAGGCCAGACCAGTGCACATGCTCAGAACCCCTGTAGAAGGCTAGACCAGTGCACATGCTCAGAACCCCTGTAGAAGGCTAGACCAGTGCACATGCTCAGAACCCCTGTAGAAGGCCAGACCAGTGCACATGCTCAGAACCCCTGTAGAAGGCTTGACCAGTGCACATGCTCAGAACCCCTGTAGAAGGCTAGACCAGTGCACATGCTCAGAACCCCTGTAGAAGGCTTGACCAGTGCACATGCTCAGAACCCCTGTAGAAGGCTTGACCAGTGCACATGCTCAGAACCCCTGTAGAAGGCTAGACCAGTGCACATGCTCAGAACCCCTGTAGAAGGCCAGACCAGTGCACATGCTCAGAACCCCTGTAGAAGGCTAGACCAGTGCACATGCTCAGAACCCCTGTAGAAGGCTAGACCAGTGCACATGCTTAGAACCCTTGTGCCTGATCTTTAATCTGGCCCAGGTTTATTCTCTCCTTTCACCCTTTGAAGAGTAGATTTTTTGGAATATTCTTTTTCAAAATTCTAAGTCAGAACTCCATTGCAGTCACCAGTAGTGATTGTTGCATCCGCATTAGAATGTTCAGTTAAGAACATTCTAACCACATATTTCTGATCTTGCAGGGTTATTATAGAATGTTGCGTAGCCTCAGAAATTGTGTATTATCATTGTGTATTACCACAGGCACTGAAGCTGCAGAAATGTTCACACAACACTATGGTTCATGTTTTAATAATTTTTTAATCAGAACACCAGGAAATTATACAATACTCAATCGTGTAGCAAAGATTAAATATTTGTTTTTAGTTGACCAATATTGTACAAACTAGTGATAGATAATGAGTGTTTTTCAAGTTCTGTTCTGTGTTTACCGAGCACGTTGGGAACATTGTGAGAATGATAGAGGAGGACTGCTGTTCAGATCTCTGCAGGAACGTGTTGATACAGGCAGGGTTGAGTCATCTCAGTCTTCATTGAGCCTGTGGGCAGGTAAGAGGAGACTCGACTGGCTGCAGGTTTGGAGAAAGCAGTTCTGGACGACGCATGCGCGGTTTAGACAAAGCAGTTCTGGACGACGCACGCGCAGTTTTAACCCGAACATGGCATCGAGAGAGACTAAGTTATGGAGTAACGTTACAACAATTATGAACATCATTATTATGGAGTGTAATATAGCAAGCTAGTAAATGTTTTTAACTATAAAATGCCTAAATTGTAATATTTATATCTGTGCTTAGTGTGCGCTCGTAACGTTATATTTTTTGCGATGATGATGGGCTAGCTTGGGTTAGCTTGCAAGGTAGCCCTACTGTAATGAATTCCAGTGAAGTCAGCGTAAGTGAGGTCAGCGTAGTGCAGCCTAGGTGCTTAATGCTCAGAACCGCTTGTTCGGTTAATGCTTGTTAGATGAATGCCACCTGTGAGGCTGGGAGATCTAACAAAAGCCAAGAGATGGCACAGCGTCCTCTCCTCCCTGGCCGGTCCGTTTAGCCACTGAACTCTGCAGCTCTTTGAAAGTGATTGTCGTTCCCCTTCGGCTTTCCTCACTCGTCTCCTTCTTGCTCAGATAATAAGAGTTTTGAGGAGAGCCTTTTCTAGCCAGCGACTGGGTGCCGCTAGTGTGGGGGGCTTGTTTAAGTATGTACTGTGGATAATAATAATGATAATCATAATACTTATTGTTATTATTACTCCCAATAATAAACTCTATAGAGGCACTTTTATAGAAGGAATCAAGCAGCTCAAAGAGTTTCTGCAGGTGTGTGTTTATAAAACAAAGGAATCCTGTTACAAATGCATATAACAGAATCAAATCCTGTCACAAATGCATATAACAGAATCAAATCCTGTCACAAATGCATATAACAGAATCAAATCCTGTCACAAATGCATATAACAGAATCAAATCCTGTCACAAATGCATAGAACAGAATCAAATCCTGTCACAGTAAAATTCTCAGCCAGAATCAGTTTGACAATCCAGTCCCTTAGTCCTTGTGAACAGAGCCTTCGTCTGGCAGGGGGGTTAATGCGTGAAGTTTCTGAGTTTCTGCAGGCGAGCGCTTACCTGAGCAGCTGCCTGTACCTGCCCAGAGCCTCCTGGGCCACGTATTGGATGAAGGCGGGGTCGTGCACCTGCAGCTCGGCAGGTACGCTCAGGGTCAGCCGGGGTGCGCTCAGGATGCTCACCTGTACCGTGCTGTCGTAGCCCTCCACTGGCCGTGCATCCACCTGGAGAACAGGTGAGTCATTAACACCATCACCTCAACACCATTAACACCGTCTGTCACCTCAACACCATTAGCACCACCTCCTCTATCGTTTTCACTATCACCACCATGGGTGGCTTAGCTAGCACCATAAAACACTGCACAATATTATTTCTGTCAAGTATGACATGCATGATTCAACACGGGGTCCGATTCCTGGAAAAACAAATGAAATGCATCAAAGTGCTGCGATATCTTTCACTGCGTTTGCTTTATAAGCAATGAGCATCACAGTTTTTCCACCTGTTTCCATATGAAGTCACAGCATCTTTTCACCACATTAGTCATCTCTGCTCCAGCTGCAGGCATTTAACCAATGTGTACTTCTGTATGCCCAGTAAAAAATTGTATAGTTTTTAATTTATAATATTTTAGTAGCATTAGCATCAGGTTAATCATAGAAAACTATGTATTTGTTATGGTAAATACTTTAAAGAGCCATAGTTCAGGGACTTCTTGTTGTACGGAACAGGAACTCAGTTTGGGGCCCCCAGATGTCAGAAACAACTCACAGCTTGGGTTGCCTGAGTGAACAGAACAGGAACTCACAGCTTGGGTTGCCTGAGTGAACAGAACAGGAACTCACTGTAGAGATGCTGAAGATGTTCCCTGGCTCATCTGTGCTGTTGAGGGCGAGTTCTCCCACCCAGCCGAAACTGGAGGCCATGTTGCTCAGCCAGCTGATGGTGTCCTCTGCGTGGTGCTTTACGATCTGCAGCACTTCCTCGTACTGCTCGCTGGACACACGGAACAGCTGGGATGCCTCGTTCACCTCCACCTGCAGGTCACGTACGGTAGTGCACTCTGTGGGGAGAGAGATTATATAGTACAGGAGTGGAAAACCCTGGTCCTGGGGAGCCACAGGGTCTGCTATGGTTTTCACCTTAAATATAACGACCACTTTAGACCAAAGAAACCAGGTGAGGTGTGTTAACTGTGTAATCAACTACATTCATTGATCACTTAAATGCTGAGAAACTACAAAACCCAGCAGACCCTGCAGCACTCCAGAACTTGGGTTGGCCACCTCTGATATAGTGTATGTGTCATATAAACGGCTGAATAAATTCAGTTGGAAAACTGGACTGAATAGATTGAGCCTGAGGAACAGGGCTGAAGAGATTCAATGTGTCTGAGACACAGGATTAAAGGGAAACAATGTGTCTGAGACACAGGAGTGAAGGGAAACATTGTGTCTGAGACACTGAGCTGGGGACATTGTGTCTGAGACACTGAGCTTGGGACATTGTGTCTGAGATGCATCCTTTTCTAAATTAAACCTAGTGTAATATATTGTAAATATATATATTTTTTGGAATATACAAATATAATTCACAGAAATGCCTTTTAAAAATTGGTATACTGGAAAATTTACATATTTGCCCGTATACTGTGAAGTGTTGCAATATATTTTTTGATCTTGATAATGCATTTGATTTCAGTATATTCCACCTCTCTAGGGGTGTGTCTGTATCTATAATGCAGATGTGGGAAAGTATGTATTATGTCTGTGAAGTTTACTAATCCGCTGCTTACCTTCTAGCAGGGTTCCTCGGCAGGACGCACACTGGCTGCTCAGCTGCCAGCACTCGGACGTCTGTCTGCGCAGATCTGCGCACAGGAGCCTGCTCTGAGGCGGGGCCCAGCGAGGGAGCGACCCTTTCTCTAACACGGAAGGGCATGGAGGGAGCACAAGGCATGCGAGTGAGACCTTTGCCCCAGAAAAGCATAAGCCTGCTCTTCAACAACATTCCAAGTTGCTCAATTTGTTTGGTGCCTTAAATATTTTAAACCAGAGAATGTTTTTACATTGATTGTGAAGAACTAACACAATGAATTGAATCTACTGTGTATTTCCTTCCCCAGCATAATTCCCTCTCTACCTCACCTGATGTGTGGTGAATGTTCTGGAGCCAAGCTGCTGCATTTCACCCAACACATGCTGAGGTGAGTTTCCCACCTTCACTCTAAAGCACTTTGATATCATGCTATATAAATGCAATCCATTATTATTATAATTATTAGTAGCAGTAGCAGCAGTAGCAGCAGCAGTTACAGTAGTAGTCATGTAGTTTTTGTAATATTATGTCCATACCTTTTTGCAGCTCAGACTCCTGAAAGGTTTCATGGATGTGGTCGAAGGCCTGTGTCACAACCGAGCTGAACTCTTGCAGCACGCTCTTGCTGAAATAGAAGAAGGACTCCAGCACGTCGTCCAGCCCCACCCCCTGGAGGAAGTCTGAGGAGTCGGGATCTTTCCGCGTCTGAGAGAGGGGCTCAACACTGCCCCCTCTGGTCTCCAGAGAGAAGACCGCACGGAAAACCTGATAACAATAACAATAATAATCATATAATTAATTATTCTAATTATTATAAATTCTGGATCCCAAGGCCACTATACAGGCAGTACATAACAGCACAGTATACAAAAAGCAGGACGGAGAGAAATAACAGGGTATTTATACATATTACTGAGCCAAGGGGGGAAACGTATACAACAAGAAACAGATGACAGATTAGACAGGAATACAGAGGTCTATGTAGAGCTGTAGGGCAGAGAGAAACAATGGGTAGTTTTAAAAACCCTTTGCAATCAAAATCATCTTTTTTTAATGGATATACATGTATGATATCAAGCCTATTTATACATGTATGATATCAAGCCTATTTATACATGTATGATATCAAGCCTATTTATTTTGTTTTTTTTACCCATCCTGAAAGCAACAATGTTCATACACTGCCTACTACAGGAGGTATTGGTATTGTTGATTGGAGACTCAACTCAATGTAAACTGACATGGCGTTAACATTTCCGTGTGCACTCATTATTGCTCTGGGTGAATGAGTAAACTGTAAATGGAAATGTAACCAATCCACTGTTTTGTGGGCTGTCACTCAGAACTTGAAGAGAATATCCCACAGACATGTGGAAATGAGACACTTTAAATCAAAAAGGAAATGTACTTATTTTGTTTATGTTTATGTTCATTATTTTTTTATGTAGATGCACATCTTTATCTTAAATGAAAGTTTGAGACGGTGAGTGAGATACCTGGTCAAACTCCCGGTGCATGTTTGTGACCAGCACCACGCTCTTGTCGTACAGGGTACCCACTTTCTTCAGGAGCCTGTTGAAGGATTCTTCTACCTTCAACACCTCGAGATCCGGGTCATCAGGGCTGCTGTTCACCAGGAGGTTCTGATTGGCCAGGGAGGTCATTTTCTGGAAGAACCGCTCCACCTGATTGGAGGACGGGACGTACTGTGGTCTCTGTTCACCGCTTTAAGTACACATACTAAAAAGGCCTGTTTGTAGATTTTATCGTGGATTTTATTAAATTTTAATAAAGGTTTTACTATCTCTTATTTGTTTTGTTGTGTTTTAAATGCTCTTTATTTCTCACTGTGTTTTACGGCTTAATTTTTTCTTCATAATTGTTATTATATTATCTGTGAAGAACATTGGGCTACAATAGAAGAATGGAGCGATAAAAACGAATACAGCTCCCAGGGGCATTGTACTTTGTACAATACTCTAATGCTCCCAAATGTTTAAATGTTTTCAAAAGAATTTCCTCCCGAATTTGGATAAATCCTGATGTAACCATAGCAACCAGATTTAGTAGTTTATTAGTTTTTCAGTGTGTGTCATAGAAATCCATCGACAGCAGGGGGCTATTTTTGTCATGTACCCTTTACTACAACTTGCAAAGGTGTGCGTCTCAGAATTATTATTTCGTCGGCATAGTAACAGGGCACAAATGCAGGAAGAAGCCCCTCCCTCACCTTATAGGAGAAGGTGGAGAAGCCACGTCTGCAGGTGGAGGTGTAAAAGGCCTTGCACGCCTCCTCCAGGCAGGGCCGACACTCCTCCCATGTCTTCAGCGACTCCTGGCAGTGCTGCTCTGCCTCCCCCAACTTCTGCTCCACCTCTTTGGCCAGCTGTGCTGCCCCCTGGAGGACGGGAGGAACTACTGTGTAAGCTAATATATATTTCTACGATATCTACTAATCTACACTTTCTTCTATATTTCTATGGACTTTTCAAGCAGAGGTGTAAAATCCAGGTTCAGAAAGTAAAGGTCCTCCCCAGTATTTTGTTCCAATCACCTGGATTTGCTAATTAGCACAATTCTTCAGCCAGAAGGTAGAATTAATTAGTGAAATCAGCTAGCTGAGTTAATGGGTGGAAGAAACACATGGCAGAACTACTTTCCGACCCTTGGACTTTCCACCTCTGCTTTCAAGGTTTCAATTCCCCAACAATATATGAATTGAGTACCCCTAAAAAGTGTAAAACTGACCCAGGATCAGCTCTCTCCACACCAAACCGCACCTAAATAATGTTAAGCAGGATGCTAATTCTGATCCAGGATCAGCTCCTAAGGTTTGCCTGACCTTTTTCTTCTCACTGCTGTGTCTCAGAGTCTTCATGAGGCGCTCGTGTTTGTCCTCGTTCCGCTCCATGAGCTCCTTCATCTCCTTCACTCCGAGCAGGGCCCTCTTCATCTCCTCCGCTATGTACCTCTCTCCTTCCAGAGACAGCTCTGAGTGGGAGGATGGGGTGTCAATGTCCCCCCTTCAACACCCATCCAAAAATATCATTACTTTACTGCTGGAGTCTCTGTCTCTGGCCTTGGAGGATCTGCGAGATCTGCGTTTTTCAGAACTTCAGTGCGTCATTCAAGTCACCGATTGGTTAAAGGTTCCACACACCTTGTTTCCAAGGAGCAAATTAGCTGCTGATTTAAACAACAAATGAATTTTGAAAAAGCATAGACCTTTGATGATGTGGCTTTGACCTTGACAACTGTACACTTGAGATGAAACACATAGTTTTCAAGTGAAAACAGTGGAACTAAGTGACCCTGAGCTACCGGGAGCGTGGATTCATACGGCTAGTGACCCTGAGCTACCGGGAGCGTGGATTCATACGGCTAGTGACCCTGAGCTACCGGGAGCGTGGATTCATACGGCTAGTGACCCTGAGCTACCGGGAGCGTGGATTCATACGGCTAGTGACCCTGAGCTACCGGGAGCGTGGATTCATACGGCTAGTGACCCTGAGCTACCGGGAGCGTGGATTCATACGGCTAGTGACCCTGAGCTACCGGGAGCGTGGATTCATACGGCTAGTGACCCTGAGCTACCGGGAGCGTGGATTCATACGGCTAGTGACCCTGAGCTACCGGGAGCGTGGATTCATACGGCTAGTGACCCTGAGCTACCGGGAGCGTGGATTCATACGGCTAGTGACCCTGAGCTACCGGGAGCGTGGATTCATACGGCTAGTGACCCTGAGCTACCGGGAGCGTGGATTCATACGGCTAGTGACCCTGAGCTACCGGGAGCGTGGATTCATACGGCTAGTGACCCTGAGCTACCGGGAGCGTGGATTCATACGGCTAGTGACCCTGAGCTGCCGGGAGCGTGGATTCATACGGCTAGTGACCCTGAGCTACCGGGAGCGTGGATTCATACGGCTAGTGACCCTGAGCTACCGGGAGCGTGGATTCATACGGCTAGTGACCCTGAGCTGCCGGGAGCGTGGATTCATACGGCTAGTGACCCTGAGCTGCCGGGAGCGTGGATTCATACGGCTAGTGACCCTGAGCTGCCGGGAGCGTGGATTCATACGGCTAGTGACCCTGAGCTGCCGGGAGCGTGGATTCATACGGCTAGTGACCCTGAGCTACCGGGAGAGCGTGGATTCATACGGCTAGTGACCCTGAGCTACCGGGAGCGTGGATTCATACGGCTAGTGACCCTGAGCTACCGGGAGCGTGGATTCATACGGCTAGTGACCCTGAGCTACCGGGAGAGTGGATTCATACGGCTAGTGACCCTGAGCTACCGGGAGCGTGGATTCATACGGCTAGTGACCCTGAGCTACCGGGAGCGTGGATTCATACGGCTAGTGACCCTGAGCTACCGGGAGAGTGGATTCATACGGCTAGTGACCCTGAGCTACCGGGAGCGTGGATTCATACGGCTAGTGACCCTGAGCTACCGGGAGAGTGGATTCATACGGCTAGTGACCCTGAGCTACCGGGAGCGTGGATTCATACGGCTAGTGACCCTGAGCTACCGGGAGAGTGGATTCATACGGCTAGTGACCCTGAGCTACCGGGAGCGTGGATTCATACGGCTAGTGACCCTGAGCTACCGGGAGCGTGGATTCATACGGCTAGTGACCCTGAGCTACCGGGAGCGTGGATTCATACGGCTAGTGACCCTGAGCTACCGGGAGCGTGGATTCATACGGCTAGTGACCCTGAGCTACCGGGAGCGTGGATTCATACGGCTAGTGACCCTGAGCTACCGGGAGCGTGGATTCATACGGCTAAAATAACTCTGTCTGTCCTGCAGGGCAATTAAACTGTTGGCCCTTCGATCACTGAGAAGAAGAAATAATTACTATTCACATGTATCAAAAATGATGAATCTGTCCAGGTCTGTATCGGCACAGCGTCAACATACCTCCACGAGTTATAGGAATAAGTCAAGTGTGTTTTTGCACACTTCGTACAATATGTTTACCTATACATTGTTTCATAAATAATGCATGGGAGACATTTGGCCCGTTTGCAGAGTTTTTTTAAAAGAATCTGGCCGCTGGAAGAATTAATCGAGGACCCTGCAGTGCTGTATGTGAGATGAGTGCTGTCTGAAATGGGCCCTGGCTGATTCTTTGTTTCTTTAGGGGAGAGCTGGCTCACCTTTCAGGGTGTCCTCTGAAAGAGCCCGGCCCTTATCAGTCTCACCGGCTCCGTGCCGTACCCCCACGGATACCAAGAGCACCAAGCAGATCAATACAGCCCTCATCTTCACCTCTCTCCCCTTTCAAATGCTCAAGAAGTATCTTCTGGAAACCAAAAACCTGGAATCAGGAATCATGTACAAACTATATATTTAATTTTTCAATCACAGAGGTGACACGCAGGTACAGAACACAGCATGTGTTCAGGGGCTTCAGAATAGGTTAAGACGAGCATTACTCTTTCATTTTGGCTGATCAGTCATTTCTCACTAGTGCGGAGTAACACTGTAGCTTTATATAGACCGAGCTTAACAGTGCCATCCTGTTTTTCACAATATATGATTTCAAACAAATTATTATTTATTTATTTATTTATTTTCATTCGATGGATGCCATCCATTTGCTTTTCAGCTATTTGGACATTAAAGTCAGGGTCTGCCTAGGGTTAGGGTTAGGGTTTCTGAAGTCCTTACACTGCTTTCAACCCAGTATCAACTGCGCTTTACACTAAGAGCTTTGTTCAACTGCAATCCCAGATGCATTTTTTTTTTGTTCTCATTAAAGACAATTACAATAAATATGTTGATGTCCTTAGAACTGTGTCGTTATGTCACAAGGACAATCGCAGGAATGGCCTTACAATATAACTCCGTTTTGTTACTCTGATCATCTTCTATCACAAGCCCATATCCTTGGACAACTCTGCACACCGCTGGCTGGTTACTCTGCTGACATCCACAGCGTTTCTCACAGGTCAGATACAATGCTGGCTCATTTTTAAAGTCTACGACATCAGTAGGAGAAAAACAGGATCTGTGTGCTGCTCAATAAAACTTCCAAAGATGTTTACGGTAGATATACCTTTGGGTCACTGACAAGTTTGATTATCACCGTGAATCTTTCTTGTGAACTGTCTGACAACAGTGGTTTTCAAGCCAGTTTTAAATCCACAGAAGTCGCATGGATCTTTCCGCACTCTGAGGTAGGTGGACTTTATTACAAACTGACATAAAAGGCAAATAGTTTTCTTTAATTGCAATGGAGCAGCTTCAACCTTTTCAGAATAATTATAATAAATACAATTACCTGTGAAGCACCTGTGGAAAAAAAACTGCAGGGTGCACATTCTGTGCTAACTAAAATGTGTTTCAAAATCTTGGATAGCTTTTTAAAGACTACCGGGGGCTGAGAGATTGTTTTGTTGGAGCACTCACCTGGTGTGTGTTGATAGGAGAAACGGCCCGTGAGGATTTGAGAGTGTTATGCTCTCTACCAGAGAATGGCCTATTTAAAGCCTACAGTCTAGCTCTGATCCTGTTAGCGCATTAAGGTTACTGTGACCATTAATCCAGCCATCAACACACCGTGCTGTTTTTATCACTTTGCTAAATCACTGATTTATCAATTCAGTTGTGGATGTATTATGTCAGTAATTTATTTGAGAGAGAGAGAGATTGTGTGTGTGCGTGCGTGCGTGCGTGCGTGCGTGCGTGCGTGCGTGTGTGCGTGCACATACATCACAGACACCCCCTGCTGTCTGACCTCTCACAGCAGTTAACAGCACAGTGAGTTTAACACCAGCTGGCCCGTCACCCTCTGCCAAGGGTGAGCCTCCAATTACTGTCTGTCTCGCTAACCGCCATCTTTGACTCCGGAAAAGTGGGGTCACTGCTAAGTTCCAGCCAGAGTCAAAGCTCTCCGACGGGGACAGATGGACACTTGGTAGGATAATAACCACAAAATTACAGCTCTAATAATCACCACTGAATTGAATCAATCCATATCTGAACCAGTCTCAACAAAAATAGTATGTCGTGAGCTTCACAAAGCTGGTATTTATGGCAGTGCCGCCATTCAGAAACCATTTGTATCCAAGGCTAATGCACAAAAACGCATAACATGGTGTAAGGAACACAAAACCTGGACCCCTGAGCAATGGAGAAAAGTAATATGGTCTGATGAGTCATCTTTTACTCTTTTTAATACATCTGGACGGGTTCATGTTTGGAGAAAGCCTAAGGAGGCATTCAATCCACAATGTCTGTTGCCAATGTATAAGTATGGTGGTGGTTCTGTAATGGTATGGGCAGCCATTTCATGGGACTCATTGGGTCCAATGATTGCTCTCCATGGACGGGCAAACAATATGAAACCATTTTACAAGACCAGGTGCACCCTATGGTGCAAACACTGTTTCTTCATGATGTCCCCATATTCCAACATAACGCCCCCACACACACTGCTAAAAACAGCGCATGAAAAAAACAGACAAAAGCCAGACACAACAAAACACATTCAAATGAACAAACACGAACACAAGAGGCAGCTGGACTACATGTGGCCATTACAGCGCCACGTGCCGTTAATGAGTATATTAAGTGGAGGCGGGGTGGTGTGATGTTCCAGTGGGTTAGAGAGGTACAGGGCAGTAGTATTCTAAATAAAATGTGTGCTTTATACAGTGGATAAAAGCCCCTACGCCGAAGCATTCGTTTAAATGAAGAAAGTAATTTCTGCCTGGCATGGTTCTAAATCACAAGCCAATAAATGCCTCTACCATGGAGATTTTTTGGTGGATGCACTGACTTTAATGACATTTTTTAGCAGTGCAGTTTTAATAAATGACCATGGCACAAATATGATTGGCAGCCAAAATGAGGTTGAGCAGCACTTCACATGAATGGCCACTAGGTAGAGACAAATAACCACTTCATATCAGATCAGTGAAATAAATGAATGCTCATAATTAATTTGCTCTGGCAACATCAACACCAGAAAATTCAATCATTTAACTTCAGGTAAAGTTTCAGACATGGATTTCATTAAAGACTGGGTTGATCTCTTGTGGTCAAAATTTTTAAATGAGCAAAATTTTATAATCATGATCAGACTAGCGTTGCAGACATGGGCTACAATCAGGGAGAAAAAAGCTTAATAGCTTTTTAGAACTCATTTTTCAGAATTTAAAAAAAATTGTAAACACCTTTAAAATGATATTATATTTTATTATCAATGGGACATTGCTAATATGCCCTTGAACAAGATATAGTTTCAATCTCACCTTCTGATATCAAGCTGTGCAGGAACCGAACATATGAGATGCCTATACTGAGAGGCTAGAACATTACAGGAAGTCACGTCTGTTTGCTGAGCGAATAATTCCAGTGCTGATTCAGTGAGTCCGAATCTGAGCCCTATATTGTATACTGCATCCTGTGTACTAGCATACTGTATCATGTTACTGCATACTGTTCAGTGACATGCAGTATGCGAAAAATATCCCATTATCAGCAGAAACCCGGAAATAAGTATATCATCTTGGGATATTAAGAACACTCAATTTTCAGAATTGTCGCGTACTTAACAGTTTTTGAAAAAAGTATACTCAACGGGCACATTCAATAGGCAAGCCCGCTGATTCGGAAATGGCTAATGGTCTCTGTGTTCTATGGAACGTGACCCGCACCTGGTGTCTATTCAAAGTATTGCATCTCCACGGGAAATTTGTGGGTGTAAGAGGGCTGTCTCTTTTGACTCATGATTATATACGGCAAGCGTTTTGATTACTTCTCTGAGCAGAACTTATTCTTCGATGAACTGTTGCGAGCGGCCTCTTGACGTAGCAGAGCTACTGTTCTGGAGTGAATGTAACTCTGTCTGGGGCAGTGCTGAAAAAAAAAAGTGTAAAGTGAAAGCAAAAGTGTAACTCCAGATGGAGTGCAAAACTGTAGACCAGCCTTGTTAAACTGCCTTTTCAGTGGACATTGAACAGCGATTACATACCGTTTATTATATATAATAATATAATTAGCAGCACAGTCTTTACTACTACTTTTTTCTCCCTGTTCATTGTTTTATTATTTTATCACTATTTTTATTATATTATAATAAAATGTTTTTTTATTTTTATATTATACATGATTTACATTGATTTTAGTGCTGATTGTAAAGCACTTTGAGCTACATTTTATGTATGAAAGATATATAAATCAAGTTTATTATTACTTCTACCCAGGAGCCTGGTTCTTTTTTATTTTTTAAATGGTGGATATGTGCCAAGATTTCCCACAAACTATGTATAAAACCAAGTATAAAAAATATGTGTTTGTGTGCGTGTAAAGGAAACATGTGCTTTCTTAACACAAAGCTCTTATTATTATTCTCTCACAAGTGGGAACCTCTCATTGAAACCATCTGCTGACACTGTGGAAATGCAGATTTGGACATAGTCATCATTTTTCTTGCATCTGAATAATACTCTCCGTTTCTTTTTTAAATTCTCAATTATAAAAAGGCCAAGAGTCGCCCCCGGGGCCTGATGTACTGTCTGCTTAGCTTATGTTGAATTTTAATCCTATGAGCTTTAGTTTGACGTTGGTGTATAAAAAGTGTCGTCATTTCTACATGGTGAAACCAACATGTATAAAAAAACTTGCCTTGACAAAAAGCTGAGAATCTGCACTTTAACCACATGTGAATTGTTTGATCACAAATCTAAAATTGTAAAAGGCTAAAGGGTAAAGGGCTAAATAAATAAAAAGTATTTGTCCCAAACATTATGGAGGGCACTGTATGTGAAAACAAGACTACCTCACCATGTATTATGTGTACTGCCCTGTCAAAGCACTGCATCGTGCTCAGTACAGTGCACAGGCGATAGTATCGACACTTTCTTTCCATATTTGGACATACTTTAGGCTACATTTTTAATAAGGGATGGGTGGCAGAAAACGCCTTCTCACATTGAGAGGGGCGGCTGCTCGTGTTCAGGCTTGATAGGACCTGTACACTGGAGCCTGTGGATTCATCACAAGCTCACCTCTCTAACAATGCAAATCATTTTACACATATTTCACACATCATATGCAGAGCTGGGGACTTTTTCAGTTGATGGGCCTTACTTTCAGGATGTTTGTTACATAAAGTTACCAAAAAAGTGTATTATCCGTCTTCTAATATTCATTCAAATTAACAGCAAAGTAGAGCTACCCATATCCATAATTGTAATCTATTACTGTTTGAATTTAAAACTTCTTTTAAAAGTAAAAAATAAAATTCCATTGGAAGGAAATGTCCCATGTTTTTGAATATGTTTATCATTTACTCTATGAACCTGAAACACAAACATCATTCCCAGCACAAATACAGTTGAATCCATCAATGTTTTCAACACTGACAGTTTCTCAGCTAATATGAACACAATGTATCACAATGATGGGAACGTTGATTGAAAACAATGGGTGAGTTATTAGGTTTTGGACATTATTGAGAGAGTTTTAATGCCTTCTGTATGGGTCCCAGTGAGTTTAATTAACAATATCTGGCTCAGCACATTTTATGATGTCCTAAATTTACATGCTGCGTCATAGGAAAGTTCTCTTTCATAAGCAAATACTATCGCGGTTGTTACGCACAGCTCGGATGCTTTCTCATGGGAATCCTCACTGGACTAATTAGACATCGATCCCCCGATATATGTAATTAATATCCTGAGTTTTTACCGAGTCAGCAACATGTTGTATTTTAGCCAGCCTTGGTCATAGAGCTGGACGTCCATATTGATTTTATCCCTTGTGTTCATGTGGAAGAGGCTTAGCATTAGCATTAGGATTATTATACTTTGTTGTGTAAGTCGCTCTGGATAAGAGCGTCTGCTAAATGCCTATAATGTAATGTAATGTAATGATTATCTTGTGTATGCAGTAATGCTTGATTAGCAGTAGTCCACTAAAAACTCTTTGCAGCCTGGATTTGTACACCTATTAAACATGCAAAAATTTAAAACAGACCGACGTTCCATATGAATTCCGTGTTTATGGAAAAGACGTCTTTCAGATAACTAATTTTATGAACTCATCCTAAATACCCTCATGTATTATCTTGCTTATTCTGTTTAAACTGTGTGCATGTAGAAGCTGACCGGAACCTGCTTCACAGAGGAAATAAATACAAAGAAATGTATTTACTTGGACATACAAAGCATCTCTTAAGCTATAAACTAGTGTGTCCTTGGTACACTTTTTCGAAGGTTAATCTTTACATACTTGTTGACATTTTCTTGGAAAGCTCAAATTAAATTCAAGTGACAATTAGATTCACATTAAATTGAATTGTGAGTTTAATTACTGTATCATTTATCACAGTAGCCACCACAAATATATAATTATACGTTATATCCTGCTTACAGTAACACCTTTTTTTTCTTCAGGCTTAACAACTGGGCTGAAGTCAAAGGCAAACAATTTATACAAACTCAAAACCCATTTTTAAAAAGCTGGTCGCATTTTTGACAATATTGACTTGGAGCCATCTTCTAGATCAATGCAATCAATTGATTTGTGTTACTGAAAAATGTAAATACGCATTACATGTAATACTATAGTTTTTATTTATACATTTTTTTGCTTATTAATACACCCAGTAGCCTAAGTGGTTTTGCGTTTGATTTCATATACTCTTATATACTCCAATTCCACTGCTCGACTAGTCACGTGATATCGTCGCAGTTGTCCCCTGTCCAAACTCTGTGTACCTCCCACCTCTCATATTGGGAAGTGACGTCAAAATATCTAAGGACCCAACTAGAAATACGTAAAGAATTTCCGGAGACGCATAACCGTCTGTTTCAAACGCACTAGAAAGATAGTGATAAGAAAAAAAATAACACACAGCGGTCATTGGAATACGAGCATCAGGAATAACGAAAAGCGAGCTATTGGCGGCTCGAGTGGAGGTAAGAACAGCATGTAAACGAAAACACAACTGATCCTTTTCGCTGTTCATACTTACCGAACGTTAGCGAACTACTGTTTTGTATCGCAGCTAGGTGGCTCGCTAACGTTAGTTAGCGATATGGTTAGCGAAGTAGCACTAGCTAAGCCAGCTAACAATTCATAACAGCCATGGATGTTGCAGTCCATTGGACGCGTGCATGCTTGATGATGCGGGATATAACGTTACATGCATGCATCGCGGTTAAGGGCCGTTCACACAGCGGGCGGTAGACGGCAGGATGAAACCGGATGTCATTGTTTTCAACGAGACTACGATGGAAGGACGAACTTGTCGTCGGAATAGAAAATATTCTTATTTTTGCGCCGTCTACCGCGGCGGTAGGGTCACGTGCCGGCAGAACGAAACTGGTCCATTTCAAAATGGATGAGAAGTTCCTGCAACTTTGTGGTAGAGAACGAGAGAGGTGGGAGAAAATATCGAGACAAAAAGTACAAAAAAATACAGAGATCTTGACAAAAAGACTGCAGCAGGGAGTGTTGTAAGCACTGACATGCAAATCCCAGGTACACATATTATTAGCTGTATTTCCCGAAGCTTTTCTGTGTATGCTTTGAGGTGTAACTAACTAGCTAGCGAAGCTAGCTAAACTAGCTGACATTATGATACACACACACACCGCCCATTTATGAAGACACAGACTGAAACAACGCAGTAATACACACACACACACACACAATGTATAAATACACTTTCGGTCGCGGTCCATTTTGCAAAGGCGCTCTTTGGTACACTGGCGCGGACCGTAAATATGGCAACGGATATAAACAACGCGTTACGGCGACGGACATTTCTGCACCGTCTACTACACCGTCTACCGCCCGCTGTGTGAACGCCGCATACTAATTATTGTGTGTTTTTGTATAAGTTAAAGCCAGTACTGAGATATGTTATCTAACGGATCTGGCTGGTTATCTAACGTTACACCGGCTAACGTTACTGATTGTTTATCGTTAGTCGCTGTATGTGTGGGGCCTTCTCATTACTGCATCGTAATAGTTGCACATATCTGACATTATTTTTTGCAAGATGACGTAAGGATTACATACTTATATAACGTTAGCTAGCTACTGACCGCATCGTTAGCTAGACTTGCTGAAGTTGCTCGCTAGCTAACTTGCATAGATTACTGCACCACACTGCATGATAATCGGTTGCTACTTGAATAGGCCACGTTAAGCAAGCACTATTCGTGAATCTTTGCTGAATAGCTAAATCAGAAATAATATAGATTATTTCAAAATATGCTTTCTCCCTTTTTAGTCTCAGCTGGGAATAGTGTGCTTAAGCGGATCTTTACTTACACAACCTAGACACTGAGCCTTTACAACATTATTGGAGATTAACTAGGCATCACGAACTGAGATAGATAGGACATGTACACCCGTTAATAGTCAAACTGGAGGAATATTCATAGCAGAGTAATACTGAGATGTCAACAACACAATTTTTATGGCAGTTCTGCCGAGTTGACATCTTTGTCCCTCGTTGTCGGGCCCTACAATTGAGTAACGTTATTTGACAGTTTTGGCACAGAGTATTTCAGAATATTTCTTCAGTATTTTAATTTATTCTGATATTTTAATGAAATGATGGATAGCTGATTCAGCAATGCTAAGTAGCTTGCTGTATTATTGTTTATTTTCTAATCTGTTGTAACGGAAATATCATTACATATACAAGTGACAGCAAAATAAAATGGCTGACAGTCACATTGGCTGATCATGCATTTTGCATGTAGCTACCGCTGCATGTGTCGTACCAAGTCGTTATTCACTTGTAGAATTAATTAAAATATTATTCATATTTTATGTGCCTTTTCTCAATCAGGTTGACAATATTGCTCTTTCTAAAAATGCATCCAAATGTATTTCTTATGTATTCTTTTGTCTGAAGAAGCACCAAACCAGAACCTTTAGATCGAAAAACTAGTTAGAATGCATTAGTTTGGTTGGAATGGTCAGTGACTATTTTGCACCCGACGTTACACGCATTACTAATAGCCAGTGACTGTTTTATAGACCACACACACTACTACAGCTGGTTGTGATTGGAAGAGAGCTACAGCTGTGACAAGCTAATGCTGTAGCCACCCAGCTTTCACAAAATAATATTGTTTGTAAATAAATTCATAAATTTTTTGTACAAAAAATAATCCGATGATGAGAAAGAGGATCACTACAAGGAAATCAAATAGTGTCACGCGATTGGAATGCATAATTTGGCAGGCATGTACCCAGCATTTATGGACTGCCATAAAAAAGTGTGCAAACCTGAGCTGTCTTTCCCGATACTTTCACTTGTATGAGATAATAAATTGGAGAATTTATTTGCTTTATGGGGCATTGTCCATCCAAGCCAAACCACATTGTTTTCCCACTTCAGTTTTGTAAATCAATACCTGTATGCGCATACCGTATTTGAAGTACTGCCATCTTTTTTTCCAATGAGTAGAGTCTGGTGGCCATACTGTGTGCAATCTGTGACTTAAAGCACTAAAAGTATGTGCTCTGGGGAGAAAGGTAGTTCTGTTTTGTGTTATCTCTGGGGGAAAGGTAGTTCTGTTTGGTGTTACCTCTGGGGGAAAGGTAGTTATGTTTGGTGTTACCTCTGGGGGTAAAGGTAGTTATGTTTGGTGTTACCTCTGGGGGAAAAGGTAGTTCTGTTTGGTGTTATCTCTGGGGGAAAGGTAGTTCTGTTTGGTGTTATCTCTTGGGGGAAATGTAGTTATGTTTGGTGTTACCTCTGGGGGAAAGGTAGTTATGTTTGGTGTTACCTCTGGGGGGAAAGGTAGTTATGTTTGGTGTTACCTCTGGGGGAAAAGGTAGTTATGTTTGGTGTTACCTCTGGGGGAAAAGGTAGTTATGTTTGGTGTTACCTCTGGGGGAAAGGTAGTTATTTTTGGTGTTACCTCTGGGGGAAAAGGTAGTTCTGTTTGGTGTTACCTCTGGGGGAAAAGGTAGTTATGTTTGGTGTTACCTCTGGGGGAAAAGGTAGTTATGTTTGGTGTTACCTCTGGGGGAAAAGGTAGTTATGTTTGGTGTTACCTCTGGGGGAAAAGGTAGTTCTGTTTGGTGTTACCTCTGGGGGAAAGGTAGTTCTGTTTGGTGTTACCTCTGGGGGAAAAGGTAGTTCTGTTTGGTGTTACCTCTGGGGGAAAGGTAGTTCTGTTTGGTGTTACCTCTGGGGGAAAAGGTAGTTCTGTTTGGTGTTACCTCTGGGGGAAAGGTAGTTCTGTTTGGTGTTACCTCTGGGGGAAAGGTAGTTATGTTTGGTGTTACCTCTGGGGGAAAGGTAGTTATGTTTGGTGTTACCTCTGGGGGAAAAGGTAGTTATGTTTGGTGTTACCTCTGGGGGAAAAGGTAGTTCTGTTTGGTGTTACCTCTGGGGGAAAAGGTAGTTCTGTTTGGTGTTACCTCTGGGGGGATAGGTAGTTCTGTTTGGTGTTACCTCTGGGGAGAAAGGTAGTTCTGTTTGGTGTTACCTCTGGGGGGATAGGTAGTTCTGTTTGGTGTTACCTCTGGGGAGAAAGGTAGTTCTGTTTGGTGTTACCTCTGGGGGGAAAGGTAGTTCTGTTTGGTGTTACCTCTGGGGGAAAAGGTAGTTCTGTTTGGTGTTACCTCTGGGGGGAAAGGTAGTTCTGTTTGGTGTTACCTCTGGGGGGAAAAGGTAGTTCTGTTTGGTGTTACCTCTGGGGGGAAAGGTAGTTCTGTTTGGTTGCAGCAGGGCTGCACAATGAATACAATTTTAATCGTGATCGCAATATTGGCTTTCCACGATTACTAAACAAGAATAATCGAGAATGCTCCTTCAAAATCGACAGTCTGTTTACAACTGAAAACTCTCACTTGACTGGACTTTCTCTGGTGTTCTATATCAAATAAAGCTCCTATTTGACCTCCCTCACTGTAGAGGGTTAGGGGTAGAAAATGTGAAAATATAAGCATTATTCTGTTCATTCAAAATGTTAAAGTGCCATAAAATTATTATGTTCCGAACACCATTATTTAACATGATAATTAATTGGTTATCTCAATATTGACTGAAATAATTGTGATTATAATGTTTGCCATAATCACGCAGCCCTAGTTGCAGTCCTAGTTTTCCATTTTGTGTTGTGGATCAAACTTTTAGCGGAGTGTTATTTTTGGCTGCAGAAAGTTTACGGTGCTATTTTTACTCAGTCGAATAGTAATCGGTAAAGCACGTCTCTGGAGTCGTGGAGGTTGCCAAGCCCAGCCTGCATTACTGTCAGCATGCAGCTCTGCAGTGTCCAGATTAACCCCTTTGGAGGTATTTCGACTGTTCCTTTCTCTTTGGCTCGTAGTTTATTGTGAGAATCGGAAAATTCCACACTACTTAGAACAGTTCCTAAATGATTTATGCGACGCCATGATCGCAGATAAGCAAGCTAACCGCCAAAGGCCACAACTGCTGAGTGATAAAGTACAAAAAACAGTGACGCTGAGATAAGTTTAGACCTATGTCAGTTTTTTTTAATACATTTCAGATTTCAGTTGGCATATTCAGAATGAGAATCAGACAGGTTATACATACATAGCTGTGTGGGTTAGGCGGCCTTCACAACAAGCTTTGATGTGACACAAAGATGACCGGCCTGACTAATGTTACACTTGTAAAGACTTTATACAGGGACTGTAAAGAAAAATATGGGGTTAATCACTTTCCCAGGCTATGGGGTTAATCACTGTGCCAGGCTATGGGGTTAATCACTTTCCCAGGCTATGGGGTTAATCTCTGTGCCAGGCTATGGGGTTAATCTTTGTGCCAGGCTATGGGGTTAATCACTGTGTCAGGCTATGGGGTTAATCACTGTGCCAGGCTATGGGGTTAATCACTGTGCCAGGTTACTGTATATATTGGGCCAGAATGGGTATAGAAATATCCACCATCGTCCGTTTTGTTTATTGTTGCTTCCATGGTCACATGGTGCGGGTGAGAGTTCACTGATCTGAAACAGCGGTTGGACAGGGAAAGGCCTGTTCTGTGCTCCGTCTGAGGCTCACTCCACCTCCTCTCTGACCTTTACCAGAGAGAGACCAGCGGTGGGGGAGACCAGCAGCGGCGGGGGAGACCAGCAGCGGCGGGAGAGACCAACAGCGGCGGGAGAGGCCAGCAGCGGCGGGAGAGTCCAGCAGCGGCGGGAGAGACCAGCAGCGGGAGAGACCAGCAGCGGCGGGAGAGACCAGCATCGGGGGGAGAGACCAGCATCGGGGGGAGAGACCAGCATCGGGGAGACCAGGCAGGTATTATTAAGTCTGCTTCTGTAGTCTGTCATCCTGTCACAGCCAAGTAGGTCAAACCATCACGTGAGCAGCTGATGTTGTGTTAGATTTGAACAGAATGCAAGGGGTCACACAGGATTTAGAGTTTGTGTACATCTTCACTAGGGTTGGGTATCGAAAACATGGCACCGACCGAAATACGTCGGTCCTACAGAGTATCGAAACGTTTTGGAAAAAACGGTACCAAATTTCGATACTTTACGGTAGGCTTCTTTTCGATATGAATGCTATTGTCGCAGCCAGAGGACAATTCATTGCATCAAATGCAACTAAAATTAAATGTTTCAACAGTTTACCAGCTACATCACCTTTTACAATATAACACAACCTGATTCATTACTAGCCACATTACCTTTTACAATATAACACAACCTGATTCATTACTAGCCAATTTACCTTTTACAATATAACACAACCTGATTCATTACCAGCCACATTACCTTTTACAATATAACACAACCTGATTCATTACCAGCCACATTACCTTTTACAATATAACACAACCTGATTCATTACCAGCCACATTACCTTTTACAATATAACACAACCTGGTTGGTTACCTGCCAAAGTGGCTGCTAGAGTAGAAAATCTTACCGGCCACAATCACAATTTTACCAGCATTTGGCGGGTGGTGGGTGTTAATTTCACACCCTAAAGAGGGTGGAGTCTTGACTCCAGGGATCAGTAAGAGTGGCTAATACTGTATGAAACGGTGCGCAACTGTAATGTGTGTGATATCGCTGGTCTGCTCTGGGCAAAGTTATTTATTGTGTGTGGTTAATGGTTTCTGGGCGAGGGAGAGCCTGTAGTTGGTCTTGCCTGAAACAAGTCAGTTGTAATGTGGTCACTCTTTAGTGCCGATTTGAAGGTGATATTTCTGGCAGTTATGAGAAATTAAATGTTGAGGATATACGATATGAATGTCCGTGTGAAAATGATGATCAGCTACCAGTTCCACACGCTCTTTTTATGAGGTAAAATGCTGAAAACGACATCTTACCCGCCAGTCCTGGCTATCTGTAGGCTTTCATTTCTTCTTGTGCCCACAGTCCGGTCTTTAAATGCATATCAGGTTATATGAGCTTCCTGTCTCAGGTGTGTCTCAATGACAGACAGGTTGAACATCTGTTAGTCAGTTACAATCCCCTTATGGAACCACCATACTGGCAGAAAAAACTTCCACAATAAAAATCTTATTTGACATTCTAGATCAAATTTTGATCCTATTTTTAGGTTTGAAAACAGACGTAAAAATGTCCAGCAAAAGTCCAAAGCCGTTATTGTAATGGGACAATCCAAAGCCGTTATTGTAATGGGACAATCCAAAGCCGTTATTGTAATGGGACAATCCAAAGCCGTTATTGTAATGGGACAATCCAAAGCCGTTATTGTAATGGGACAATCCAAAGCCGTTATTGTAATGGGACAATCCAAAGCCGTTATTGTAATGGGACAATCCAAAGCCGTTATTGTAATGGGACAATCCAAAGCCGTTATTGTAATGGGACAATCCAAAGCCGTTATTGTAATGGGGCAATCCAAAGCCGTTATTGTAATGGGGCAATCCAAAGCCGTTATTGTAATGGGGCAATCCAAAGCCGTTATTGTAATGGGGCAATCCAAAGCCGTTATTGTAATGGGACAATCCAAAGCCGTTATTGTAATGGGACAATCCAAAGCCGTTATTGTAATGGGACAATCCAAAGCCGTTATTGTAATGGGACAATCCAAAGCCGTTATTGTAATGGGACAATCCAAAGCCGTTATTGTAATGGGACAATCCAAAGCCGTTATTGTAATGGGACAATCCAAAGCCGTTATTGTAATGGGACAATCCAAAGCCGTTATTGTAATGGGACAATCCAAAGCCGTTATTGTAATGGGACAATCCAAAGCCGTTATTGTAATGGGACAATCCAAAGCCGTTATTGTAATGGGACAATCCAAAGCCGTTATTGTAATGGGACAATCCAAAGCCGTTATTGTAATGGGACAATCCAAAGCCGTTATTGTAATGGGACAATCCAAAGCCGTTATTGTAATGGGACAATCCAAAGCCGTTATTGTAATGGGACAATCCAAAGCCGTTATTGTAATGGGACAATCCAAAGCCGTTATTGTAATGGGACAATCCAAAGCCGTTATTGTAATGGGACAATCCAAAGCCGTTATTGTAATGGGACAATCCAAAGCCGTTATTGTAATGGGACAATCCAAAGCCGTTATTGTAATGGGACAATCCAAAGCCGTTATTGTAATGGGACAATCCAAAGCCGTTATTGTAATGGGACAATCCAAAGCCGTTATTGTAATGGGACAATCCAAAGCCGTTATTGTAATGGGACAATCCAAAGCCGTTATTGTAATGGGACAATCCAAAGCCGTTATTGTAATGGGACAATCCAAAGCCGTTATTGTAATGGGACGATCCAAAGCCGTTATTGTAATGGGACGATCCAAAGCCGTTATTGTAATGGGACGATCCAAAGCCGTTATTGTAATGGGACGATCCAAAGCCGTTATTGTAATGGGACGATCCAAAGCCGTTATTGTAATGGGACGATCCAAAGCCGTTATTGTAATGGGACGATCCAAAGCCGTTATTGTAATGGGACGATCCAAAGCCGTTATTGTAATGGGACGATCCAAAGCCGTTATTGTAATGGGACGATCCAAAGCCGTTATTGTAATGGGACGATCCAAAGCCGTTATTGTAATGGGACGATCCAAAGCCGTTATTGTAATGGGACGATCCAAAGCCGTTATTGTAATGGGACAATCCAAAGCCGTTATTGTAATGGGACAATCCAAAGCCGTTATTGTAATGGGACAATCCAAAGCCGTTATTGTAATGGGACAATCCAAAGCCGTTATTGTAATGGGACGATCCAAAGCCGTTATTGTAATGGGACGATCCAAAGCCGTTATTGTAATGGGACGATCCAAAGCCGTTATTGTAATGGGACGATCCAAAGCCGTTATTGTAATGGGACGATCCAAAGCCGTTATTGTAATGGGACGATCCAAAGCCGTTATTGTAATGGGACGATCCAAAGCCGTTATTGTAATGGGACGATCCAAAGCCGTTATTGTAATGGGACGATCCAAAGCCGTTATTGTAATGGGACGATCCAAAGCCGTTATTGTAATGGGACGATCCAAAGCCGTTATTGTAATGGGACGATCCAAAGCCGTTATTGTAATGGGACGATCCAAAGCCGTTATTGTAATGGGACAATCCAAAGCCGTTATTGTAATGGGACAATCCAAAGCCGTTATTGTAATGGGACAATCCAAAGCCGTTATTGTAATGGGACAATCCAAAGCCGTTATTGTAATGGGACAATCCAAAGCCGTTATTGTAATGGGACGATCCAAAGCCGTTATTGTAATGGGACGATCCAAAGCCGTTATTGTAATGGGACGATCCAAAGCCGTTATTGTAATGGGACGATCCAAAGCCGTTATTGTAATGGGACGATCCAAAGCCGTTATTGTAATGGGACGATCCAAAGCCGTTATTGTAATGGGACGATCCAAAGCCGTTATTGTAATGGGACGATCCAAAGCCGTTATTGTAATGGGACGATCCAAAGCCGTTATTGTAATGGGACGATCCAAAGCCGTTATTGTAATGGGACGATCCAAAGCCGTTATTGTAATGGGACGATCCAAAGCCGTTATTGTAATGGGACGATCCAAAGCCGTTATTGTAATGGGACGATCCAAAGCCGTTATTGTAATGGGACGATCCAAAGCCGTTATTGTAATGGGACAATCCAAAGCCGTTATTGTAATGGGACAATCCAAAGCCGTTATTGTAATGGGACAATCCAAA